>CM054381.1:851551-1101099 GCA_028858755.1 Ara ararauna | reverse complement strand
CAAACTGCCTCCTATCTTACCCAACCTTACACCTACAGTATGCAAAGTGCCACCTATGGTACCCAACCTAACACCTACAGTATGCAAAGTGCCAGCTATGGTACCCAGCCTATCACCTATAATATGCAAAGTGCCACCTATGATACTCAACCTAACACCTATGCTACCCAAAGTGCCACCTATGATACCCAACCTAACATCTATGGTACCCAAAGTGCCAACTATGATATCCAACGTAATATGTATGGTTACCTAAGTACCACTTAGAATACCTACCCTAAGACCAATGGTATGCAAAGGGCCACCTATGATACCCAACCTAACACCTATGGTACCCAAAGTGTCACCTATGATACCCGACCTAACACCCATAGAATGCAAAGTGCCACCTATGATATCAAACCTAACACCTATGGTAACCAAAGTGCCACCTATGATACCTGACCTAACACCTATAGTATACAAAGTGCCACCTATGATACCTAACACCTATAGTATACAAAGTGCCACCTACGATACCCAGCCTAACACCTATGGTTCCATGTCTGCCACCTATAATACCCAGCCTAACACCTATGGTTCCCTATCTGCCACCTATAATACCCAGCCTAACACCTATGGTTCCCTATAGTGCCACCTATGATACCCAGCCTAACACCTATGGGACCCAAAGTACCACCTATGATACCACTCTAACACATATGTTCCCCAAAGGGCCACGTATGATATCCAACGTAATATGTGTGGTTACCTAAGTACCACTTATGATACCGAACCTAACATCTATAGTATGCAAGGTGCAACCTATGATACCCACCTAACACCTACAGTTCCCTAAGTGCCTCCTATGATACCCAAACTAACACCTATGGTTCCCTAAGTGCCACCTCTTGTATCCAACATAATTTGTATGGTTACCTAAGTACCACTTATGATACCCAACATAACATCTATAGTATGCAAGGTGCCACTTATGATACCCACCTAACACCTACAGTTCCCTAAGTGCCTCCTATGTTACCCAACCTAACAACTACAGCATGCAAAGTGCCAGCTGTGATACCCAACCTAACAACTATGGTTCCCTAACTGCCACCTCTTGTATCCAACACAATTTGTGTGGTTACCTAAGTACCACTTAGGATACCCAACATAACATCTCCCAAAGTAACACTGAGAATACCCAACCTAACACCCACGATATCCAACCTGACGCCACCTCAAGTGCCACCTATGATACAAGGAAAGCAAGTGCCTGGAAAACATAGGGTTAAACCACTTTTAATTTAACTTAGGTCTAAGATAGAGAATAAGGCTTGTGTTGTAAGTCTGTGGTGTGATAACAGAATTTAGTAGTCTTATTAACAAGAGTGAATCATTTCTTTCCATCCTTCTCATGAGTGAATTCTTTCTTACCATCCTTCTAATTTATCAGTTAGCTTGGAGACAGTGCCTCCCGAGCATCTGCTACCTTGGGATACTCCTTGTGTGCCCATCCTGGCCTGCTTGCAATACATTTTGCAGGAAGCTCACACTGCTCTCTATCTTTGCCAGCTCTCAGAATCTTGCAGATACGGCTGCTTTCAGCTCATTGTGATTACTGGGGCATCCAGCTGTGCCACAGGGGAAAAGTGCACCCTGAGGAAGACTGCTTACTTCATCTTGAAGAGCCCTGCCCCCATGAGGAAGACTGCTTACTTCATCCTTAAGACCCCTGCCCACGACCATTGGAGGGCAGTGTGCAAGCACCAAAAGAGAGGAGACTTATGATAATGAGTACCTAAAGTAATTGTAATATCCCCTATGCTCTCTCTCGGGAACCTAATGAATATGCATGTTTGTGTGTAATAAATATCTGCTTGCTTAACCCCTCCCTGTGCAAGTTCGGAGGAGTGATCCCCCTTGCAGCCGGGCCTGTAATAAACATACCTGCTTTATAACTCTCCTTGAGTTGCAGAGTCTGATTCCGTGCTTCACCTACACTATCCAAAATGCCACCTACGCTACCAGGCCTGACTCCTACAGTTCCTGAAGTGCACCTCCGCTACCCACCCTGACACCTACTCTGCCCAGCCTAACACCCAGAGTACACAAAGTGCCACCTATGGTATCCAACCTAGCATCTATACTACCCAAAGTGCCACCGACAGCCTCCAATCTCACACCTATAATACCCAGTGACAATGACACTACCAACCGAACACCTTTGTTATACAAGCTAACACCCACAATAGACAAATTGCCACCCACTCCACCTCAAGTGCCACCTACAGCACCCAGCCTGACACCTGCGATACCCAACTTGACACCTACCCCACTTGACACCTACACTGCCTGCGCCCCTTAACTACTGCCTGGATCCCTCCCTATAGGACCTCCTGCAAATACCCTACACTGTGTCCCCAGAGTGCATCCTTACCTGCACGGGGCCTCTCCTCGGGCCTGCGTTCCAACGATGTCCTCTCTGTCTCTTCACCGTGCGCCGCTCATCCCTAAACACCCAAGGTGACCACCACCGACCTCTGCCAAGCAGGGCCCTCCTGCGTGGGCCAGTGCGGGTCTCCTCATCGTCTGCTGATGGATCCTCACCGCTCAGAGCTCGTTCCGTTTGGCCGCGTGCTGGGTTGGCTTTGCTAAAGAAAACCCACACCCTTCCATTGCCGGCCACTCATCCTCCTCCTCTTCTGCTCCTTCTTCTTCCTCCTCACTAGACCTTGCTGCAAAAAGAAACCGGGGCACCTACCATACAGGATGATGCTGCATTGCTGTTGCCCAGCTTGTTCATGGCCACACACAGGTGTAGTTCCCGTAGCCCTTCTCTGAGACAGGCAGCCCTTGCCCTCCATTTGCACAGCCTTCGGCCCATGGGTAACCTGCAGGGTTCAAAGACACATGATGATGCTGACAGTGCAACCTGTTCTGCTCCCTGCCCTTCCCACCGGCCAAAGAAAAATGGTTTAGATCAAACCATGATTTGGCCATGTCCTACACATGCTGCTCTACGGAATACTCCCACCAATAAGGACATCCTCACTTACTTGCACACCTAAAACTACACCTGTGTAAACCTCACTGGAACGCACGCTCTGCTGACACACAGAGCAGCTCCCTAAGTGCCAGTGTCCGGACACTGATGCTCAGCCTAAGTTGCTGGGAAAAAGCTGGTGCAGGGCTTGGCAATCCACCCTTTAGGTCACCCTTACTGACATAAAACTCCATCTGTGTAGGACCTCGCAGGGCAGCGCTCTCAGACGCCCCATAAACCAGCTCCATAAGTGTGAGTGTCCAGACACTGTGCCTAAACCTAATGCCCAAGTACAAAAGTAAATAGCTGGTCAGGTTCTACACACGCTGTCCTCCAGAACGGTGCCACCAACATGGATATCCTCACTTACTTGGCCACCTGTAACTCCAGCTGTGTAAAGCCTCACTGGAAAGGACTCTCCGGTGAACCATAAACCAGCTCCCTAAACACAAACATCCTGAATCTCCTCCCAGGGCTAATATGTTAGGACAGGAATAGGAGCCGGCCATGTCCTACACATGGTAGCGTCTGGAATACTCCCAACAATATGGATATCCTCACGTACACACTGAAAAGTCCATCTCTGCAAAGCCTCACCAGACAGCACTGTCCGCTGACCCACAAACCAGCTCCCTGAATGCAAACATCCAAACCCTGATGCTAAGCCTATGGTGTTAGGACAGAAAACTGGTGCTGGACATCAGCTACACACGGTGCTCTCCGCAACAGTGCCACCTACATGGCAATCCACCCTTGTTTGCCCACCGAAAACTCCATCTGTGTAAAGCCTCACTGGGCAGCACTCTCAGGCAACAGAGACACCAGCTCCCTGAGGGCAAATGTCCAGACCATGCTCCAAAGAAAAATGGTTTGGATCAAACCATGATTTGGCCATGTCCTACACATGGTGCACTCTGGAATACTCCCACCAATAAGGATCTCCTCACTTACTTGCACACCTAAAACTACACCTGTGTAAACCTCACTGGAACGCACGCTCCGCTGACCCACAGAGCAGCTCCCTGAGTGCCAGTGTCCGGACACTGATGCTCAGCCTAAGTTGCTGGTAAAAAGCTGGTGCAGGACTTGGCAATCCACCCTTTAGGTCACCCTTACTGACATAAAACTCCATCCGTGTAGGACCTCGCAGGGCAGTGCTCTCAGACACCCTTTAAACCAGCTCCATAAGTCTGAGTGTCCAGACACTGTGCCTAAACCTAACGTGTTAGCTGGTCAGGTTCTGTTCAGAATGCCCTCCAGAATGGCACCACCAACATGGATATCCTCACTTACCTACACACCTAAAACTACCTCAGTGTAAAGCCTCACTGAAAAGCACTCCCTGGGGAATCACAAGCCAGCTCCCTAAATGCAAACATCCTGAATCTCCTCCTAGAGCCTCATATGTTAGCACAGAAACAGACACTGACATTTCCTAAACATTACCCTCTGGAATACTCCCACCAATATGGATCTCCTCACTTACTTACACACCTAAAACTACATCTCTGTAAAGCCTCACTGGGCAGCCCCCTCCCCTGACCCACAAACCAGCTCCCCAAGCATAAGCACCCAAACCCTCACAGCAAAGCAGGTCAGGTCAGAAAGCTGGGGCTGCGCATCAGCTACACACGGGGTCCTCCACAACAGTGCCACCAACATGGCAATCCACCCTTGTTTCCCACCTAAAACTCCATCTGTGTGTGACCTTGCACAGCAGCACTCTCACTTCCCCATAAACTGGATCCCAACCCCTGTACCTCAACCTAATGTGTTAGGACAAAAACAAGTAACTTGGCACAGTCTACACAGGGTGCCCACAGAACAGTGCCACCAACATGGCAATCCACCCTGGCTTACTCATGGAAAACTCCACCTGTGTAAAGCCTCACTGGGCAACACTTCCCTGTACCAGAGACATCAGCCCCCTAAGGGCAGATGTTCAGACCATGCTCCTCAGACTAACGTGTTAGGTCAGGAACCGTGATTTGGGCATGTCCTACACACGGCTCCCTGCGGAACAGTCCCGCCAATATGGATATGCTCACTTACATGCACACCTAAAGCTCCATCTGTGCCAAGCCTCACTGGGCAGCACACTCTGCGGTGAGCCACAAACCAGCTCCTCGAGCTGAACTTCCCGTGAAGCGTAAAGTTCAGCCATGGCACCTGCTAAGAGTACTCCGTGCCCAGGGCTCATTGCTATACTAGGAGACTGCTCTAAGTGTGGGGTGCTTTGTGCCCTGCCTCCACCCCAGCCAGAGCTGCTCCAGTTCGAGGGGCCTGGGACGGGTTCCCACACAGGGTATGGTGAGCGAGGGGTAATTTGGGGATCGCTTAATGCTAAGGGGTTGATTTGGGGTTGCACGGACCTGGCACATCAGGCAGTGCCACCGCTCTCTCCTGCACTCGGCTGATCCTGGGGTTATTCCCACATCCCACCTACGGTGCTGCAATTAATTCCATCTAAGCAGTCCACCTTTGCCTGGTTTACTCTCATTATACCAGTCCAGACGCTACGTTATTCCCCCCCCCCATCCCAGGTCTGACACCCACAAAGGAAACCCATGCCAAGAAACCAGCTGCTCAGCCAGAAAATCATTTCGCTTTATTCACCTTTTTATTATTTGGCACCCCACGTGCTCATATTCCATAGATTTCCATTTTGCTGGTTAATAGGCAGAGGGAGAGGGGGGGAATAACACTGAAGTGTTTGCTTCCACTCGCTTTCCCCCCTTTTCTTAGCCCTGCACAGATGTGTCACACGTCAGGGTCTCTTGACAAAAGCGCCTTTTTCTGCTGGGAAAAAGCTGCTGGGAAGGGAACTTTCCTCCGAGCTCTAATGCCACATTTCTTCAGGCTTGCCACGGCTCTTCCTGAGCTAGAGCACAAGAGAGAGCGTGTCCTCCGGGCTATCCCAGCACACCGGTCTGCCTCCAGCGCTCACCCAGCCTCGCACATCTACAGAAATGGCACAGGAATGGAAATTGCCATTAACAGCAGGAAAGCACTTGCAGTGACTGCAAAAGCAAACGTCCCATGAGGCGGAAGGAGCCCACAATTAAAGCCAAAATGGGGCATTAGACCTAGGGGAGGACGTAACTCGGCTCAAACACTAAGGGCAAACCGCACGGAGACTCCGCTGAAGGCACAAAACCTTAAGTGCCAGCGATTGCAGGCCATTAGCTCCTGGACACAGGGCAAGGAGAAAGGAGGTACCTTCAGCCGCCACCTCAAGGAGGCATCCCAGTCAAACCAGCAAAAGCCCAGGACTCAGCACTAGGATACGTGGCTATTCTTGGGCTCCCCGTGCTTGTTTTCTCCCGGGGCCTCAATGGATTCGGGTGAAAAATGGGGATGATTAGAGCCACCTAACAGCAGCAGTCTCAGAAGCAGGAGCTCTGCCCAAGCAGCTCAGCTGTCTCAGCTTACTGAAGCCACCCCGCTGCCATGTCCTGAGCCTGACTTCTGTTGGTCTGCCCTCAGCACTGAATGCCCAGCTCGCTTGTTTCTGCTCTGTGCTAGTCAGGGAGTCAGGGCAGTGGTCAGCTAGCAAGTGCCCCCTCCAGCATCAACTGCAGCACTGGGAGAGGAGGAGAGGTGTGGGGCTGGCTCTGCCTCTGCCTCAAGACAGAAAGCTGGTGCTTGGAATCACCTCCTCACAGTGAGCTCCACTACAGTGCCACCACCACCCCGGCAATCCGCCCTTGCTCTGCCACCTAAAAGCCCATGCGCGTACTTCCCCTCTGCCCCGTGCACTTGGGCGTCCTGGAGCACGGCTCCAGAGCGCGAACCTCCAGAACCTGCTCCCAGACCCGACCTGCCAGGACAGAAAATTGGTGCCGGGCAGCACCTACACACTGAGACCTTCCGAACGGTGCCACCACCACCCCGGCAATCCGCCCTTGCTCTGCCACCTTCAACACCATCTGCGTACTTCCCCTCTGCTCAGCGCCCTCCCGTGCCCTAGAGCACAGCTACGGGACGCAAACATCCGGCCCCTGTTTCCCGTGCCCGTAGTGCCAGGACAGAAAGCTATCGCTGACCTGCCCGGATCGGTGCCACCAGCGTGGCAATGCGCCCTCCTTTGCCACTGAAAACACCACCTGCGAACTGCCCCTGCACTCAGCAGAGCACACGACAAGACCCACTGCGGGGGTCCAGAGCTCCCTAAGGGGTCAGTCAGTAGCAGCCGCCCACCGTAGCCTTTGAATGCTGCTCTACACTTCCCACACTCAAAGACTACAGAGAGGAAATCAAGCGCTGACATTTGAAACACCCCTAATAAGAGACTCTTACCAAGACAAGGAGAACCCGTATGCAAAACACCACTGTGCTACAAATGCAAAGCCCCAGAGCAAACTCAATGAGTAAAGAACAGCTCAGCTACAAGTTAGGCAGCATCCCGGATGCTAGCGAGCGAGCTGACACTTGATCATCTTGAATACACTCCTAAACCGTGCCTAGCTGAAGTCTCTGCTAACCTAAAGGGGCTCAGTGCCTCGCAGCAAAGCAGGCAGCCGGAACAGCTACAAAATGACCCCGCTTCTCTGCCCCAAATCAGCTCCTCACCAGTCAGTTCTTCCACCCCTTCTTTGCCTTCCCACCTTGCTGCTCTCCACAGCAATAAGGGCTCCCACCCACTGTGAACACTCACCTTCCACTCTTTCCTTTCCTGACCTCAGCTGCCACGCGAGCACGTGCGTCTCCCCCCACAGCTGCAGCCCCGTCCCTCTGCCAGAAAGTCTGGGAACTCCCACTGCCCAGGCCATACACTCATGCCTTCATGCCAATGTATTTCAGGGTCACACGCACCTCAACCCCAGCTGATTCTCTCTCTCCCCACCGCAGCATCCATCCATTTCCATCACCCGCCACTTGGTTATTCCTGTTCATCTCTGCAAAACTGACTACGGCATTTGACTATTGCTGTCAAATTTCAATCTCTGGGAGGAATTGTAAGGGTTTTAAAGTTCTTTTCTCTTTTGGAAGGGTGGGGGAAGCACAAGAAAGGGCTCATTTCCTTCCCCAGTGCATCCATTCATTTCTCTGTCCTAAACCGCACTGGTTTTCATCTCACAGCTTGACTTCTCCAGAGAGGTATATTCCTTCCTAGAGCATTCTATTTCTCCCTCACAACGCGTCTCCTATCCTGACATGCTCAGTAAAACCCTATGTTAAGTATGCCATTTAAACAGTTTAGGAAAGAGCACAATCCTTCATGTTTCATTCTACTGCGTGGTCTCTGGAAACAGCATTACACAAACTGCTAGATCTACAGCAGAGGAAGCCTCCAAGTAGGACAGCATCAAACCCGCAGCAACACAACAATCTGGCAGCAAAACCACCCCACCGCTCCTCAGCTTCTTTGCAACATCTTTAACAGGAGGCATTATCAGCCCTGTTCTTGCCCATGAGTAACCTCTCCATCCATTTGCCTCCTCCCAGCTCGGCCTCCAACTGACCAGGACAGAATGCCTCTTACCAAGGCGACCCTTACAGCCTGCAGCAGCCTCTCCTCTGCCTTTCCAGTTCAGACAGAAACCACTGCGAGGCAGCGCGGGCGTTTCCGGACATCCCTCGCAAATCCCAGCACAAAGCTGGACCACAACAAACAGATTAACTGCTGGGAAAGAGAAGGTAGAGAGGTGCCGCGCTTCAAGTCACGGTCCTGCCAGCTACTATTTAGAAAGGCTTCTCCCAGGCTAGCAGAAACCTGGCTTTTAACCAAAGAGAGCACTGACACCTCCTTCCTAACAGACTTCCAGAACTCAACGTTACTAAGCACCTATCTCACCTCCTTCAGCTCATGCAACTACGTGGCTGCTGCTTCCTCGCTTTCCTTCCATCAGGAGCATTCAAGTCCCAATAAACATTAACAAAGCCCTTGCACCTCCCATCGGATTCCCAGTATGCCCCATGTCTCTTCAGAAGCCTTTCCAGCCAAGAAAACGGGCCCAAACTAATCATACTTGTTATTTAGATAGAGCCATCCTTGCTGGGGGTCTCTTCCAAACACTCTTCAGCAGGAGCATAAGGAACAACATCTTTCCCTGATATACTGGAGTCTCATATATACATAGGTACTTTCTGCAGAAAAAACATGCTTCAGATTCCTCATCTCTATTTACAGACAAAGCTGACCCCAAATTTCTCAGTTGCTTCTGGGTAATACATGATGGCAACTTGGAAATAAAGCAGTTTTACAGGTTGGGTATGATGTACAAAAGCATAGAGATATCACTTACCGCCGGGTGATGGAGTTTCTGGTACGCAGGGAGAAGATGGAAGGCATCCCAGCAGTCTTGCCTCGATTTCCCCTGGTCTTGCTCTGGACAATCGCATGCAGACAACAGCAGCAACAAGGCTGAGGAAAAACTAACAAGAATTGACAACATTAGCCCAGTGAAAACAGTACGAGAGCGGTCTAAGCCCCTTTGCTAATACAACCCAGCAGCATCAAAGCTCTTGGAAACATCAGGTAGCACCAAAAAGATGCAACCACCTTGGACAATGTGCTGGAACCCTGAAAAATGGCTTCAGACTTCTTTGTTTCCCCCTATTTCCCTTTGGCCCCTTTGTTTACTGCCTCTGCAGGACTGGTGTCCCTAGCACACTCTTTTCTCTGCAGCACAGAAGAGTCCATGCCTGTGGAGCTGACTCAAACCTGAGGCTGAGAAGGACTATTTAGCACTAACTGGTGGTAGCTGCCTTCCAAAGAAGCATAGAGGGGGATTAAAGCAAACCAGCAAGTTGGAAAAGGCAGAGAAGCATGGAAAATTGCTGTTCTTCCTGGTTTACAGGTAGGGAAACTGAGGCACAGACCACTGACATCTTGCCAGAGCAGCTCTAAGGGGAGAGGTGGAGAGTGTGAAAAATACCTAGAGCAGGGCTTTACAAGGACACAGCCGGGATCTTCTTTCAACCTAAAAACCTCATTTTGCCACCTAAAACTCCATCTGCGCACTGCCGCCCCGGTGCCCGCTCTCGGGCTTCCTGGAACACGGCGCACAGAGCGTGAGCGCCCTGCCCATGCTCCCACAGCCCAGGAGCTGGGACAGAAAGCTGCCGCTGGCCATCACCTACACAGCTTTGCTCGTCATATCGGTGGCACTGCTCTGGACACCTCCATGTGCAAGGGATGCCCAGCACCAGCTTTCGACACCGGCACCTCGGGTGCATGAGCTAGAGCTGGATGCTGGCACTGTGCCCGGTGTGCTCCTGGACACTCCAGTGCCCTCAACAGAGGTGCTCTACAGAGATAGAGCTTTAAGTAACAAAGAGCAGGCAGACTGCTATGTTAGAGGCACTGTTCCAGAGATCTCCGTGAGTAGGTGCTGCCAGCGACACCTTTCTGTCCCGGCGCCTCAGGCGCGCGAGCAGGGGCTGGACGTTTGAGCTCTGCCAGCTTGGCTTCACAACACTTGAGAGCACTGAAAAGACACAGTAAACAGTCACTGTTTTAGGGTGTGAAGTAATATCTGATCTCTGTACTTATGGTCCCACTGGGGAGCACAGCCAAAGAAGGCAATGCCCAGCACGAGCTTGCTGATTTGGCTCCTCCATTATGGAAGCAGGAGCTGTACACTTACACTGTACATGCTGTGCTTCAGGATACTTGAGAGAACTCAACACAAGGCTAGTGTACAAATGGAGCTTAAAGCGGCTGCTGGGGTTTTAGCTACAGTGAACTGCCTTGCTGATGACACAGCTCCCAAGAAATCCAGGTGTAAAGGGTAACCAGCAGCAGCTTTCTGTACTGGCACCTTGCCATTAGGAGCATGAACTGGATGTCTGTACACTGTGAGCTCTCCTCCAAGAGACCCAACCATGTTCAATGAAGAAACAGCACAGAGACATAACAGATGGCAAAGCAAGACTGGACTACTGCACTAGGGGAACTGTACATTAGATCCCCAGCTGGACAAAGAGGGCAGCAACAAGAAGCAAGCATGATTTCAGCATTCACCAATCTAATGACATTTAAAACATGACACCTGCCTCCACCTGCTTCTCACTGCCCTCCTCTGGGTCTCCTAACAACAAACATTTCATCCAACAATCCCATACAGAACAGAAGTGGTAAAAAGCAACCTCAAAACTCTGCTTCAGAAAAAACAACATTCAGTGCCCAATAATCAAAACAGGAAAAAGTACTAATCAACAACCTTAGGAAACCTTGATCAGCTTCTATAATTACTCAGAAAACCAAACCTTAAAGAAACCCTTAAAAAAGCATGCGCTGAGAAACACAAACATGTCCTAAAGCTCCTTACACTGATGATTCCAATGCAACAAACAACAAAAAACAACAGCACAAAACACCACAAAACTCAAATGCTACACAAAACAAAGCAAACACCAAAAAACTGACCTTACTGAAGCTCAAGAGCTGGATAAGCTCCTCCAGCCATCCCTGTGCCTTATATACCCCAGGCAACACCCACAACTCCTCCCTCAATGCCCTGGGGCAGGGGTGGGGCAAACCCCCACCTGGGATAAAAGAGGTAGGATGAGCAGAGCTGTCTTTTTGGGCTGATGGCTGTAGCCCAGAAGGGGCCCAGGAGAGAAAAGGACTCTTCAATAAAACAAAACCAAATGTACTTTCTCCAGGTCTACATCCATATTCTTCAATGCCAGAGAGTGGGGGCCACAGAGATGACACATGGACGGGGTTTAGGTGGCAAAGCACAGACAGAAGCTTTGTTTGTGTAGGTGATGCCTGCGTGAGTAATGTTGTGTTTGCCTGTTTGTGAGAATGCTGTGTAAATCTGAGATTCTGCCATTCTGGGGCTGGTGTGAAGTTGCGGAAGGAACTTGGATTTGCTATTCTTTCTGTTTTGCTCCCTTTTATTAATTGGTATCTGCTTTGTACAATTCCATAATCATATTTTTTTCCAGAGATCTCATACCTTAAAGCAGGTAAGAAATGTGCAAACCTAGGTTAGAAACTCAAAGAAAAAGAGTTTAACCAGGTTGCAAATGGGGAAAAAGGGAATAACAATTGCCAAAACCAACTTAAAACCAGTAAGAAGTGGTTAAGGATGGGTTAGGTATGGGCAAAAATGTCTTAAACCAGGGTAGAACTTTGCAAAAAATGGTTTGAAGTGGCCAAAAGCTGGTTAAAAAGGGTCAAAAAATGGAAAAAATCAGTCAAAAAAGGCCTATTAAGCGATTAAATAACAGAATTACAGCTTAGTAACGGGAAAGAGAGCTTGAGGAATAGCCAAAAATGGCATGAAAATGGGTGAAAAGGGGAAAAAATGGCTTATGAAAGGGTAAAAAGGACAGAAAATAGCTTCAGAAAGGGTAAAAATAGGTGAGAAAATAAAAAAGTTGAATTAAAATGGGTTAGAAATAGGCAAAAATTGTCTGCAAGTGGCCAAAAAAAGCTAAGAAATGGCCCAAATGGCTTCAGTAGCAGTAGTATTGGGAGAAATTGATAAGGAATAACAAAAATGCCTTAATAGGGGTTAGAAAAAGGCAAAAAAGGAGTAGAAATGGCCAATAAATGGCTTAAATTTGGTCAGAAAAACAAAGGGGGTTAGAAAAGGGGAAATAAAGGGCTTAAAATGGGTCAGAAATGACAATTAAGAGATAGAAAAGGACAAAAATGGTTCAAATCTGGCCAAAATGGTATAAAATGGGTTAGAATTAGGCAGCAAAAGGTTAAGAATGGCCAAAAAAGCAATAAAAAGGCTCAGGAGTGGACAAAAGTGGGTTCCAAGTGTCCAAAACAGGTATAGAAATGGGAACAAGTAAGTTAAAAAGGGGTTAGAAGTAACAAAAAATATGACAAAAAACTGCTAAGAAACATGAAAAAATGGGATAGAAAAGGCTGTAAATACTATAAAAAAGAAAAAAAGGTTTAAATTGAGTCAGAAATTGGCAAAAAAAGGGTTAGAAATGGTGAAAAAAATTAAAATCAGTCAAAAATTGGCAAATACAGGTTAGAAATGTCAAGAAATTGCTTAGAAATGGACAAAAAAATTGTTTCTAAGAGTGCAATTTGGTTTAATAAGTGTTAGAATTGGACAAAAAAGGGTTAGAAATACCCAAAAGCAGTTTAAAAACAGTCAAGAAAAACATAAAATCAGTTGGAAATAGACTAAACTGGCTAAAACCTGGTAAGAATTTGGCAAAAAAAAGGACAGAAAAAGCCATCAATAGTTTAGAAATAGCAAAAAAAACCTTCAAGTAGGTTAGAAATGGGATAACTGTTTTAAAAAAAGGCAAAGTGGCTTAAACCAAGTTAGAAATGGGCAAAATTGGGATAGAAATGGCGAGAAATTGCTTAGAAATGGCAAAAAATGTTTTGAAAATTGTAAAAAAATAGGTTTTAAACAAGTAAGAAATGAAACAAAGGAGCTGAAATAGCCAAACTGGCTTCTAAATGGTGACAAAGGGGCAAAAGTGGAAAGAAATGGCCTCAAAGAGTTTAGAAATAGCCAAAAAAGGCTTAAAATAGGTTAGAAAAGGGGAAACTGTGTTCAAAAACAGCCAAAATGGCTTAAAATGGGTTAGAAATGGGTGAAAGTGGGATAGTAATGGCCATCAATAGTACAGAAACAGCTAAAAAAGGCTTAAAATATGTTAAAAACATCTACAAATGGCTTAAAAGAGGTTAGAAATGGGCACAAAATGGATTAGAAATTGCTTAGAAACGGACAAAAACTGTTTTGGAAGCAGAAAAAAACCAAGGTTTAAAATTGGTAAGAAATGAGAAAAATATTCTAGAAAGATCCAAAACTGGCTTGGAACTGGTGAGAAATAGGCAAAAAAATTGACAGAAATGGCCATCAATAGTTTAGAAAAAGCCAAAAAATGACTTAAAATAGGTTAGAAAAGGGGAAAACTGTATTTAAAATACAGCCAAAATGGCTTAAAACGGCTTAGAAACAGGCAAAAATGGCTTAAAAGAAGTTAAGAATGGGCTAATATGGGTTAGAATTGGCAAGAAATAGCTTAGAAACGGACGAAATGGTTTGGAAATGGCCAAAATTGCTTAAATAGGGTAAGAATTGGGCAAAAAAAAGTTAGAAATAGACACAGTTTAGACACAGCAGAGGAATGCTTAAAATCGGATAAAAATGGGGAAAAGCGTTTTATAAATAGCCAAAGTGGCTTAAAACTGGTAAGAAATTGGGAAAAAATGGGATAGAAATGGCCATAAATCATTTAGAAATAACCAAAGAAGGCTTCATATGGG
Organism: Ara ararauna; assembly: GCA_028858755.1. Lineage (NCBI taxonomy): Eukaryota > Metazoa > Chordata > Aves > Psittaciformes > Psittacidae > Ara > Ara ararauna. The sequence continues at coordinate 1,086,865 of CM054381.1, read as the reverse complement.
TTAGAAATGGGAAAACTGTGTTTAAAATAAAGCCAAAGTGGCTTAAAACAAGTTAGAAATAGGGAAAAATGGGTTAGAAGTGTCAAGAAATTGCTTAGATGCAGACAAAAATAGTTTGGAAATAGTAAAATAATAGAATCATAGAATCATAAAATAGTTAGGGTTGGAAAGGACCTTAAGATCATCTAGTTCCACCCCCTGTGCTATGAGCAGGGACACCTCCCACTAAACCATGTCACCCAAGGCTATGTCCAATCCAAAAACAGGTAAAAAATGAGAAAAATGGGTTAGAAATAGCCAGAACTGGCTGAAAACTGGTGAAAAAAGGGCAAAAGTGGGATAGAAATGGCCACAAATAGTTTAGAAATACCAAAAAAATGCTTAAAATAGGGTAGAAATGGGAAAACTGTGTTTTAAAAAAAAGCCAAAATGGCTTAAACAAAGTTAGGAATGGAGAAAAATTGTTGGAAATGGCCAGAAAGTTTTAAAACTGGGAAGAATTGGGCAACAAAGGAATAGAAATGGCCAAAAATGCCACAACGCAGGTTAGAAATGGCCAAAAACGGCTAGGAAACAGTAAAAATAAAGATTTGAAATAGCCAAAAATGGCTTTAAAAAGCTGACAAAGGAGCAAAAGAGGGTTAGAAATGGCCACAAATTTTATTAGAAATACCCAAAAAAAAATCTTAAAATAGGCTAGCTGTGGGAAAAATGTATTTAAAAAAAAAAAAGGCAAAATGGCTTAACACAATTCAGAAAAGGGGAAAAATAGATTAAAAATGGCATGCAATTGCTTGGAAATGTAAAAAATTGTTTGGAAAATGTAAAAAAAAAAGGTTGAAAACAGGTAAGAAATGAGAAAAATGGCTTAGAAATAGCCAAAACAGGCTTAAAACTGGTGAGAAAGGGGCAAAAGTGGGATAGAAGAGGCCACAAATAGTTTAGAAATGGAAAAAAGGCTTAAATTATGTTAGAAAAGGGGAAAACTATGTTTAAAAACCAGCTAAAATGGCTTTAAATGGGCTTGAAAAGGGCAAAAGTGGGGTAGAAATGGCCATCAATAGTTTAGAAATAGCCAGAAAAGGCTTCAGACTAGAAATGGGAAAACTGTCTTTAAAAAAAAGGTGAAAAGGCTTAAAAGAGTTTAGAATTGGGCAAAAACAGGTCAGAAATGGCAAGAAATTGCTTAGAAATGGACAAATATGGTTTGGAAAGGGCCAGAAAGGCTTAAAACTGGGAAGAATTGGGCATGAAAGGGATAGAAATGGCCAAAAATGCCATAACACCGGCTAGGAATGGCCAAACATGGTTTAGAAATGGAAAAAAAAAAAAGGTTTAAAATAGGTAAGAAATGAGAAAAGTGGGTTAGAAAAAGCCAGAACTGGCTTAAAACTGCTGAGAAAGGAGCAAAGGTGGGATAGAAATGGCCACAAATAGTTTAGGAATAGCCAAAAATGGCAGAAAATAGGCTAGAAATGGGAAAAATATGTTTTTTAAAAAAAGGGAAAAATGGCTTAAACCAAGTTAGAAAAGGGCAGAAATAGCAAGGTATTTCTTAGAAATCGACAAAATTGGTTTAGAAGTGGGTAAAATGGCTTAAGTAGCGTTAGATTCAGGCAAAAATTTGTTATAAATAGAAAAAAGCAGTTTAGAAACAGCCGAGAAAAGCTTAAAATGGGTTAGAAATGGGGAATATAGGCTAGAAATAGCCAGAACTGTCTTAAGGTTGGTGAGATATGGGCAAAAAAAGGGACAGATTGTAGCAATACAATCATAGAATCATAGAACACTTAGGGTTGGAAAGTACCATAAGATCCTCTAGTCCCAACCCCCCTGCCATGATGGCAAGATATTGCTTAGAAATGGACAAAAAGGGTTTGGAAGTAGGCAAAATGGCATAAGAAGTGTTAGAATTGGGCAAAAAAGGGTTAGAAACAGACAAAAGCAGTTTAGAAACATCTGAGAAAAGCTTGAAACAGGTTGGAAACGTGGAAAATAGATAAGAAATAGCCAGAACTGGCTTAAAACTGGTGAGAAATGGACAAAAAATGGGACAGAAATGGCCATCAATACTTTAGAAATAGCCAAAAAAGGCTTCCAAGAGGTTAGTAATGGGGAAACTGGGTTAAAAAAAAAAAAAGGCAAAATGGCTTCAAACAAGTTAGAAATTTGGAAAAAGTGGGTTAGAAATGGCAAGAAATTGCATAGATACGGACATAATTGGTTTGGAAATAGTAAAAATATAGGTTTAAAACGGGTAAGAAATGAAACAACTGGGATAGAAATAGCCAAAACTGGCTTAAAACTGGTGACAAAGGGGCAAAAGTGGGATAGAAATGACCACAAATAGCTTAGAAATAGCCAAAAAAGGCTTAAAATAGGTTAGAAAAGGGGAAAACTGTGTTCAATAAAGAGCCAAAATGGCTTAAAATGGGTTAGAAATGGGGAAAATAAAGGAGCAGAAATGGCCACCAATAGTTTAGAAACAGCCAAAAAAGGTTTAAAATAGGATGGAAAAGAAGAAAACTTTAAAAAAAAGCCAAAATGGCTTTAAATGGGTTAGAAATGGTCAAAAGTGGGATTGAAATGGCCATAAATAGTTTAGAAATAGCCAGAAAAAGGCTTAAAATACGCTAGAAATGGGAAAACTGTGCTTAAAAAAAAAGCCAAATTGGCTTAAGCCAAGTTAGGAATGGGCAAAAATGGGTTAGAAATGAAAAGATATTGCTTTAGAAATGGAAAAAAAATGGTTTGGAAATGGCCAGGAAGGCTTAAAACTGGGAAAAATTGGGCATGAGCGGGATAAAAATGGCCAAAAATGCTGTAACAGGGATCAGAAATAGCCAGAAATGGTTTAGAAAAATGAAAAAAATAGGTTTAACACAGGTCAGAAATGAGAAAAATGGGTTAAAACAGCCAAAACTGTCTTAAAACTGGTGAGAAAGAAGCAAAAGTGGGATAGAAATAGCCATCAATAGCTTAGAAATAGCCAGAAAAATGCTGAAAATAGGCTAGAAATTGGAAAACTGTGCTTAAAAAAAAGCCAAAATGGCTTAAACAAAGTTAGAAATGGGCAAAAAAGGGTTGGGAATGTCAAGTTATTTTTTTGAAACAGAGAAAAATGTGCCTTTCTTCAGGAAGGCACATATATTGTGAAGGTTTGGGGTCTGCTCAAATCCTGCCAGAGAGACCTTCCTGTTCACTGCAAATCCACAGCTGAAAAGGCTGTGTGAGCAGCTGGAGCAGCTGTGGGAAGGGGAAGCAGAGGGCCCAGGGCCCAGCAGCACCTGCTATGCACTGCCCACAGGTCTCATTCCTCAAGAATATCAGGAGCCTGCATGGGAGTTGCAGAGGTTTGCAACTGCAACTCTAGTGCAGCCCGCGCCGTAGTGTGAAACACGGCTGCGCCCAAGGATTTGGGGATGAACAACGCTAACTTCTTCATCTTCTCCTTCCCTCTTCCTTTTTTTTCTCATTCAATATGAGAATCAAAAGGTAAATGCCATTCAATATGCATATGACTGGCATTTAGCTCTTAATGCAACCAAAACTTGTAGCTGGGGTGCGGCAGATGCGATTTTGTGTCAGCCTTAAATTTTAAACAGAGCTTAAAATAACTCTAATCTTCATGGAAAACATTTGCAAACTTAAAGAGAAGGGGGAAAAGACAGCCTGAGAAGAGAGAGTGAACAAAACTGCCATGGTGAAAATACCCCGCAGATAAGGGCAACATAGGCAACTGTACTTCCATGCCAGTCACTTACACACTTACAGCTCTAAACAAAAGGTCTCCTGATCTTGTGGTCATGTAAAGAATTAGCATCTGCTACACTTGTCATGCTCAGCCAGAGCTACCCTTAGAATCAGTGGGCCAGGTCTCTACTGCTTTTGACCTGTCTTGGCCAAAATAATGCTCTTAGAAAGCAACTGTGAAGTTGTGGATGTTGCATACCTGCTGACAGGATATTTGAAGTTCCCCTGGGCAATGGTGTGAGCCACAGGTGCTTGCTTGTCCATCCAATGAGTGGGAGGAGAGAAGAAAACAAAAGGGAAAGAAAGTGTGCTGTGTGAGCTCTCTTCTCCAAAGAATGGCAACTTAACAACCCAGTTCAATGCTGCAGTGTTTGCAATCAGTCCGTACAGCGAAAACAAAAAGTAGTCTTTATTGAACACTTTGGAATAATGTATAAATTTAAGGAAATTGTGATCTGTTTTGCTGAGAAGAAAAGCAGGCTAAATTAATTGAATGAGTTATTCATTGTGAATTATGGGCTCAAGTCTGCTGCTGTGTCTTTGTACATATGCATCCCTTTGCTGGCATCTCTGCTGAGCTTGCTAACAAGGATACCAATTAGTAACAATGGTACTGGGGGTTTCACTTTAGCTTTACTTGTCTCTGCACTTCCTGGCTTTGTCTGGTACCAAAGGCTGCTGTACTAAAAGGACACAGATTGTTTCATTTCAAATGAAATTGGAAAATGCTGGAAGCATAAAAAATAATGGCAAATAGAAAAGTTGTCTGAGCTTTACAGCTTGATCTTTCAGTCAGCAATTTGAATTCATTTCAGCAAGAGCCCAGACTTCAGGATAGGCATTTGGAATAGAGCTTCCAGAGTTCACAGCTGTTGCTTATCTCTGGTGATGAAACAGCAAAAGAGATATCTGAACCCAGTCACAGAGAGACCTCCAACTTTAAGGTATGCAAAATGCAGCTTATTCTATAGCAAATTCTTATGCTCCTGTGAGGATTTGGAAAGACACATGCTGCACATGTGACTTGGGTAAATGAAAGTCAAGTCAGTAAAAGAAAAGATCACCTGAGGCTTCACAAGTGTCTCCCAGGCACTGAGACCTGAGCTGCTTTGTGGACAGACAGTACAACAGGAAGGGGTCAGCAAAGACCTTAGTTTATTTAATGACATTCAAGTCTTTCAAAAGTTGAACTAATCAACTCTAGGGTGGAAGAATTTAATCTGATTTTCTATGGCTACACTATAGGTATCTGTCAGAGACTGACCTCCGCGGCTGCTTTTGTAACAGTGCTTTTATTGCGGTTCCACCTACTTCAGGGGTCTGCTTAGGTTGAGGCAAAATACTGTCTAAGATGGAATCAACCACTGTGGTCTGGCTGACCGCAGCTCCTCGTGCCTCAGAACCAAATCAGAGATGGAGGAGGAACTGTACGTGGTTATGCCTGCGAACAGATGCTGACGGATAAAATGTGCGGTCCATTCATGAGAAATGCTGTACCCGGGATTCAGAAAAACAACCATCAAATGCACAAAGAATGAGCAAGACAGCTAAAGGCTCAGTGCCTGATGCCTTCCTCTAAAACTGCTTTATACTCTCCCTGTTCCAAAAATGAGCACTATTCCTTTGGAAAACACAAATACCTCTTACATAATGTGCTATGGAAAAGCCAGTGGAAGAACTGTGGTTTGACAGCCTCCCTTCCCAACCTCTCTTCTCCACTCTTCCATTGAATGGATTTGAAAAATATTCATTGAAATGTCAACCTGCATTTACCATTTCCATGGCATTTTTATTTGCTTTTTAAATGAGCTGTTAAAGGGCTGTTCTCTGTGTGGTCTCCTGATTTCTCTTCATCTCTGTTTATCTCACCCTCAGTGTGTAACTGCTCTCACATGGGGCAGTCATGGACAGGCAGCCAGCTGCAGCAAAGACACTGATATGTTTTGTAAGGCTAGGACTACAGACACAAAAAGATGAAGATTTTGCCATGTGATGCGAGGTTTTGAGATAACCAAATTCAACACAAACTGGCAGGATACAGCACTGCAGTTCTTAGCCACAAACTGCTCAGGTTAAACTTTACAGAGAATCTAGGTAGCGCATTGAGTACGAATATATGGCTCCTTTGCCACCTTTTACAAACCCTCCCATCCTTGCTATATGTACCTTTGCAGTCAGCTGGAACAACATCTCTGAAAACCTCAGAATCTCTGAAGGATGATGAAACTTTTTTCTTAAGGATTAATCTCGCAATGAAGCAACACTATAAAAGTAGATCAAAACTTCCTCCTAAATGAAAATGCTGATTGTCAGAACAACAGCCTAGGCCAGGGGTTTGGTATCGTTTGGCTCCTAGCCCTCTGGCTTTCATCAAGGTCGGATAGGATGCTCTGAAAATCCCTCACTGACTGTCTCTTCAGAGAGAGGAGCTCAAAGATGTGGTAGCAGCGTGTATTCTGTTCACTCTCAGGTAGGAGTAAGCATGAAGGTTCACCTGGTGATGGGTTCTGAGAAAAACATCCTAACCTCAGACTGTAGAATGAGGCTGAGGACTTGGATGTGGGCAATGCTGGCACTGCCATCCTCTCCTGAAGGTCACTGATGTGACCACCTGGGCTCAGCATTCTCCAGGGATTGCCTATCAATCTATGCTGTCAGAATAGCATCAAGCATTCAGAAGAGAAGAATCAAAATTCTTCTGGGATTAATTGCTGTACTTTTCTGCACAGCCCTGGGGAATCACACTGACAGAGGAGGGTTTTGTTTTTTTTTTTCCCAAGGGGAATGGCAGGGAAAATGACCCCGGAATTCCTTTCTGTCAACTGCTCTGCACGGATGAATGCACTTGTTAGAGGTGTTGACCAGGGAGGCCGAGTGGCGTGCGCACAACAGTTCATCCCAAAGATCCACAGAGGTAAAAGGAGACAGCCTTATTTTGGACATTGCATAACCTGGGATTTGCTGGGTCATTATTCAGCTTGGTTTCTGTTGCTATGCGAAAATAACAGAGACCCAGTACTCCTTGGTAAAGGGTGAATGCCAGGGTGTCTTTGTTTCCTGCTTACAGGGTCTCTGAGTCTCTTGCTAATGGCAAGAGACTTGACATTGACACAGATGACATCACACAGACAAACTATAAAGAGCCAAAAGAAAACGGATTCTTTCCTACATTAGTGCTTGTTTTCTGTAGAATTAATCCCTGCAGTCTAACTAGCATGGCACCAGATACAGTTCCTTCTTTTCAAACTTGCCAGCTACCCTTGCTGACAAAGCATAGTCTTATTTTAGTTGTCTTGTCTTTTGCGGTCCACAAAATTGTGAAGATGGTATTCTGCATACACTGTGGTTCATCAGCCATCCCAATAAACCTTGTTCTAAGGAATAGCAAACATCACAATAGTAACAAATAACACAAAACCAGAGGACTATCACTCTGCAGATTACTTGGTGAAAAATAAACGATTTCAAGCTCACTTTTTCCACTTTTAATTATTCTTTCAGGTATTTAAAGCTTGCTCACCTCTTCACCCAGCTGCCTCATATATGCTAAACTTACTGGCAAGTAACTAGCATGAACTAATGAAGTAATACTTATGTATTTCCTAAGTATAAATACAAGAGGGGAAGAGAACAGCTAATTAAATGACAATCAGATCTATGAAAGACTTTAAGAACAATGGAAAGGGACAACACTTACAAATCAATGCATAAAATGGAACCCTGCATTTACAAAATGTTCTCCTTTTTCTAAGCACAAAGCAACGTAGCTCTTTTTTTCCCTGCTGAAAAAAGAAAGTGGCAGGCCCCTAATTCTGAAAGACTTGGGGGGAAAATGCTTTTTTGAAAGCATTAATTTGACCCAGAAGTATGAGAAGTGCCAAACACTGCTTTTTATTGAATTCAAGCTGAAAGATGATTGTTCAAAATGTAATTTCCTATCAAGTTGCCTCTCCAACTTCAACAAAGGCTTTCAACCAGCTCAGGCTTTAACCTGAACTATCCTCCAAAGAAACATGCTTAAGGCCCAGGCAATAAGAAGCCATCAGGTACAGCAGGGGAGAATTGATCCTATAGACTACACAGTTGTTGGATCAGTTCAATGTCATGTGTGATGCAGCTGGCCTGGAGAAAGTAAGAGATCCAGTTCAATCGGAGCTGCTAAAGGCAGTCTCCTAAACCCACCCAGCCAGTAAGAACCTGAAATAAATGGGCCCTGTTATATACCAAGGAAGGACAAACTGAACTTTTGTCAGCAGGAGGCACTTGGCACCTTTGGGAAAGCATTTTAATTCTGGTGCCTAAGTACGTACTTGTGAACCTAGAATGGGTTTCAGTGATCTGGACAGGATATATGGAAACACACACAAGGTTTTTGAGACTGTCCATAAAGGGTCAAGCAGTCCCTGACCTCTGAAGCTTTCCATAAATTGTACCTTTCTGTTGCTGCTGAGTAGCAGTTTATCAGCCACGTTCAGGAGGTGTACGCAGAGGTATTGTTCTCTGCTAACTTGTTGCATTTAGGGGCTCTATCTTGAAAATAATTGATGGGATTTTATGCCATCAATTTTATGGGCATATATTTATGCCCATCCACCAGAGCACAGGAGAACACAAAGGGTTTGTAAAACATGCCCTGACGCTGCTGGACACTGCATAGTACAGTAAACGCTACCATCTGCCCAGAGTCTTGATTCAGCAAGGTAGCTGCCTGGGTGGCTGCTGTGACTCCCATACAACCATTTATGCTCTGAATTCTGCAGGTACTGAAAAACTCAATCCTGGCAGCTGCTGCTACCAGTGTCCATGCTCACTGTGTGCGTGCCTACTAAAAGAAGTCAGCACGTGAGATTACCACAGCCCAGTTCAACACAAAGACTGAAGTTTCACTGTGGAGTTTCATGGACGAAGGAACTCTAGTCATGGGGAACCAGCATACCCAGCTGCCTTACCACCTCAGTGTGCAGGGGTCTGAAAATGACCCTAGCCAAGCAATGACTACACAAATGGTCATTTGTGTTGTTGCAGTCAATGGTAGAAATAAAGGAATATTTGTTTTAGTAGAATTAAAATGAAGAAAAAAAAACCCACAACCAAAAAGCCCTGACAATATAAACATGGCATCTAATTTTGTTTAGTTTATTTAGCCCTGCTAACCTTGCTTAAAACCACATCAATTTCTAAGCAAAATTATCTACATAGCCTTTTTTTCTTCAGCTAGCAATACTTTCTGGTTTTAGTGTGAATGGGTCTCTCGGTTTGGTGAGGACAAAAGAGCTACCGGAGAAATAACACCAATACCACCACTGACCTTGTTGTGGCTGCTTCCTTCAAAGTGATAAGCAACAGGCATATGTGCTCAGCAAGTACAAACCTAAAAAAATCTCAGAGCAATGCTCTACGTACAGTGACCTTAGTACTATCTTCTGAGATCCAAGACTACAGCTCTGATCCAACTGCTGCTGTCTTGCAAACTGTTCACTTTCCCACTTTTGGGAAAAAAACCCAGGTGATCAGAAGTGCAAGCAACCTAGACCAAAGTGCAGGTCTGGGTGAGAAACAGGACCTAAGGGCAAAACTTCAACGGTCACACTCATGGCTTTCGGCTTTATCCATCTCAGTGTTATTATACAGATGCCAAAAAAGAGACAAAGCAAATATCTTAGCTAGAAGCAAGGGCAACACAAAAGGCCAAGGAAGATTGGCATTCTGGTTTCCAATGACCACCAGCGGCTCTCTTGACCAGATGCATGTTCTGTCGGAAAGCACGACCATTCCAATTCATATATTCAGGTTAATGAAAGACAACAGGAATTTCCCATACGCAGTCAAGAAAGGGCACAGCACTACTTATCAGAATGTGGCAGTTTCTGGTTGCTATGCTATATGGTTGGATATTTTCTAAAGTGTGTGTGACAACTTGCTACTCAGAAATTCTAGGTGCACATCGGGATGTTTTCTCTTGGCAAAGACACGTGTTAGAAAACCTCCTGAGGCCATGGAAATAGAGATATTTTTTTTCCTCCGACCATATTACGGACCCTATCTTCACTATCTGAGTAAATGTTCTGGTTTCTGCTATTTATAAGCCTGGTTGCTCCTAGCACGGCTTTAGCACAAGTTACCTTGAAAAATGCAGAGTGGGAATTCTTCTGAGAAGGTGTTCACAGAACCACTCAAGTGTGGCAAATATATTAAATAAAAGCTTTATTGAAATAAATATATGAGATGAAAAGCTACAATAGCACCTGCCCCAGTGACAGGTTAATAGCTCAGTGTTCAAAGGCAGAAAAACAAGAGTAGGTGAGAACAGCTGGTGGCTTGTGAGATGCCACACTTGAACATTTCTGGGTACTGGCCTCACATAACTCCTGTTTTCAGGCCGTACAAAGTGGTGCGTTGCCTTTTGGAGAAACTTACCTGTCCACTTCTATCACAGGCAGCCCAGGAGCTCAAGCCTCTTATCTTGGGCACATATATTTTGAGTCATATCTATAGCCTTCCAGGTTTATAGGTCTCAGCACTAGCATCAGGCCATGCCCTGAATTTACCCTACTTGAGTTTGGTCCCCACTGTTCCAGATGCTTCCTACACCACTGCTTGCAACTGCATCCATGGATTGGCCTCCACAGCGCTGGCAGCGGAAGAAAAAACTCTCACTTGCTTTGCGCAGCTTTCGTGCCAATTTGTACCTTGGCTTAAGATAAAGGCAAGCGACTTGAGACTGGGAGACAGAAATGTAAGGGGTAGATTGGTCTGAACACCAACAAGGAACAATTCTGGCAACAGCCTTCTAAGAGTATTCCAGATTCTAAACTTTGTTGATGTTCTTACTTATTTCAGGGCAAGAACTGTAAGTACAAACCATGCTATGAAAGAAGTAAGTGATGAAACTAAGATTTTGCCTCATTTTTCTTCCCTTTTCTCTTTTTAGGGATAAAAATAGTGAATACTATCATTCATAGCACTCAAAGGGCTCTGGAGGAGACCAGTTTCAAATCCTTCATCTACTGAGTTGTTGTGTACAAGCATGACTAAAACTAGTGTCTACTCACCTCAAAGCAGTCAATACACTAGGGAAGCAGTAAGGATACAGGAATAATGCAGAACAAGCATTTGAATCAGAGTTCCCCACACTGCAGATCCCAGCTCCAATCTGAATTATTTTCTTTTCAGGCATCTGAAAGTTTTATGGAAGAGGAAGGCAATTTCTTGTCCACACTATCTAAAAGCTGGCACAGCTTACGGCTTAGATGATCTCTTAGATGGTCCTTTCCAACCCTGACTATTCTATGATTCTGTAAGAAACTGGAAGACTTCTGGTAGCAATGCCCTTCGCAGATGTGCAGGTCAACACAGTTCATGACCACGGTCTCTGATGGACTTTGTTTTCTCCCCAAACCAAGAGCTATGAAGTCATTTGTCACTTGGCTGAGAGCCTCAGGATCTAATGCTCCCAAAATAGCAAGGGACAAAATTCATAGGTCTGCATGAAACATGTGAGGGAGGTCCAACTTTGGTGAGAAAGACAGCGTAACTTTGTGTAAATATTGCCATTAATATCAGCAACTTCATGGAAAAGAACCCCACAACCAACCGACCCCAAACTTCAGCAAACTTGGGAATTATGTGAGATTTTATATTGACGGTGATGGCATTGATTCTGTAAAATTACTCCACTAATAGAACCGAGGAACACTGAATACTAAGTAAGACAGACGGACTGTAATGGGAATAAAAAGGAGGGGCTGAGCTGGGAATTTCATCACTGAACTTCTTTCCCAATAACAACAGCAGAAAAAAATAATGCAGGTTTCCAGAGCACCAACCACGTTGCTAATTAGCTGTATAATTTGTGCTGCCTCTAATGATGGCTTATTCTGCTCCGGCTGTCAGGAGAAGAAAACAGGAAGGGCATTTGGAAACATCATGAAAAATAACCACAGTTTTAGGGCACTTGGGCTTGAAAAATGTACAGCTGTTGATGGATTCAAACACAAACATACTCCCTCCCATAAACATTCAAAGAATAATAGATGGAAGGAAAATAGGTAATAAGAGAGTGAAAGATTTTGTTTATAGACTTGACCGGTTGACTAGGGTATAATTATGGGACCTGCTTCCAATCCATCCTATGTAAAATAATTGGTGTGTACAGGAGATGGATTTGCTTATAATAAATGGATCTCCTAGCGATGGAGCGGACTGATATCTGTGTGACTACACTAGAATGACAGCATAATTTAACAGGAGTGATGCTGGAGGGAGGACGTTATTAGCTTCAGCATTTCTGAAGTCATGCTATACTTGCAGGCACATCTTGCTTTCATACAGAAGGTGCACAAGGTAAAAGAAGTGACAGTCTTATAGATCAGAAGTTTTAAAGGACTTAATTCCATTGCAGTAATCTTTCAGCTGTACCGCTGCCAAGCTGCGCTAGGTGCCGCAGAAAGAAATGTGGCCAGCCTTGGTTCAGGCAAAATTGTTCATGTCTGCTTGCAGAATGTACTTAGAGATGGAGAATGCCTTTATTGCTCTCCCAGAGCTGAGCCAACCAAGGCAAGTGAGAATAACAGAGAGTGCAAACACCCACTGTGCTGTTCTGCTCCCACTGCCCCCTCCTCTCCAGCCCCCAAACCTCAGGGATGTTCTATCCAAGAACAGTCTGCTCACTGTCAGACCCAGGGAGCTACTTTTCTCCTTTCTAGCACACTTCAGGTTACTGCTGAGCAGTGAGGAGCTAGGTCTGGCTACAGGACAGGCACCAAAGTTGATTAAAGACCTGGAGTAGAAGGATTTCTATCCATGGCCCCAGTGGAGTTTTAAAATCCACTCTGAAGCACTGAGGTGTGCTCAATGCGCACGCTGCTGTCTGCATTGACATTGCATTTATGGATCGTTTCTGATGAATTTGGCATCCTGATCAGAATTAGAGCAGTGCAGATGCACTCCGAGTTAGCAGCAACCAAGCATTTGCCATGATACGTTGAAAATGTCCTCAGACAGGTTTCATGAACACCCATTCCCGCCGACCCTACCAAAAGCCCTACTCATTGCTCTTGGGGACTGAGGATCTGGAGACGGTCCTTCCATCTGAGAAGAGTGTTACACTGGCAGGTCATCTCTCCAAAAGAAAGAGATGCTTCTGTTATTATATTCACGGATTCATTAGTGACACAAGCCCTAAAAGAAATCCAGAATGTAACAGTTCTGCAGTGTGCAGTAAACAGTACTACTATTAATATTACTAATGGTGACAATTAGTTGCTGAGAAGAGAGTTTCAACGAGTTACCTCAGAGTAATATACTGTCATCTATACCTATATTCACTGGAAACAAGTAACAGGGTATCTCTGTGGAAAAGCCATATAAATATATATATTGTACAGGAAACTGTGGTGAATGATTTATGTCACACACTAAAGATATCAAAATGCTCAGGCATAATTTATTTACTTTTGTTAAATATCTGATAATTTAATTTTGGAGGGCTTCATCCCCTGCTTCCAGTGCGAGGTTGGTACACATCAAAGCTATGACTTCTATTGTAGTTATCTGCACTCCAAGATACTTGCTCCAATTTGGATTTATTCAGGATAATTTAAAGTGTACGTCAGAAGGGAAAGGCGTAAACTGCACCACAGCGAAGTCACAAGCCTTGCCGAAAGTTAAATAAAAACATTCCCTTCCAGCAGCTGTCCAAGGGAGAGGAGCCAATTCTCTCTCTGGAGCAAGTCCACTGAAGTCAATAGGGTGGCACAGGGAATACATTTGGCCAACACTACTTGGCATATGGCCTTCTAGGAAGCACTGCGATTTATTAGCAGGTTGGTGACATGACTGTCTTCAGCCTCTCAAGTGCATCGTATCTATTCCACAGGATACATTTCTTCACTGCACTATCCCACTCACACTAGTAGAAAACCGGGAAGGAATGACTGACCACAAAGCCCAACAGTAGGCAATGCAAATAAGATTTTAGCCAGATGAGCTGCTCTTTTCCCTGCATCCCACTGTTTTATTTCCTTGTCTGTAAAAAGCCAAAATTGACATGGACATGGCTGATGGTTTAAGGTAAATTCTGGGCTCTGGTCAAGAAGCAGGAACAGGTATGCAGGTTGGCATGTCATATAACAGCCCAATCTTTCCTGCACAGGTGCCAGAATTGCTTATGTTACAGCTCCTGAATCACAGCAGCTTACAGTGTGCCATACTGAGACAACACAAAGTCAGTGGTTGTTCACTGCACTGATAACTGACAGCGACAGCGGAAGGAGCATACAATTGCCCGTGTGACAATGGAGATTTCCAAGCCAGCGCTTCTTTCTTCAGAACAGTTTTTGCTGCATTGTTAACCTAAAGCATCACCTCCTCCCTCAAGGGGAGCACCCAGATAATTTCCTTCCTATTTGTTGTCTTGCCTTAAAATGGATACTGCACTGTGCCCTGCTGGAAGGGGTCCATGCCACCAGAAGGCTTTCCACCTTAGCCCACTTACACACAGCGGCTGTGGGCAGCCAAGATGCAAAAGCTTTTGTAGCCGTGAGCAGCAGGTAAGCCTAACCTCAAGGAGAGCCTTAGTCCCACTCATAACATGCTGTCTGTCCACAAAAATCATTCTGAAGATTCCTCTCTTTTTAGACGCTTTGTAGGAACAAAAAAATGTAGGAACAGCCAGTGGATACCGGGCTGCAGCATCTACTTACATGGTTTTCTTCTCCCCGCTTTAAATTGCTGGACCAGAGCCTTATCCCAGAAACTGGGGTGTGGACAAAGATCAAAACAATCAAGTAAACCTATGGCTCAGAAAAGCCACTTCTTTGTAATAACAGCCTTAAAAAATGGCCTCAGGGACAGAGTTCTAAAGAAACCATTTAGAAACAATCTGATGCTGAAATTAAATCTAAACAGTCATTAAAAAGCCAACAAAAAATACACATCAAGGCTAAGGAGACAAATAGCCTAACACAAAGGAGAAAAGAGCATAGAGCCTTCAGAACAAATAACAAGCACCACCAAAACAAAACCCAAAACCCAAACCAAAGCATAACAGTGTTTTTTTCTCCTGCTGGTGACACATAAACACCATAACAAACAGGTGAATTAGCAAAGCATTCTACAACTCAGATCAACAAAACATTGCAGAAATAGGTTTGCAGGTGGGATAAGATGGATTTTACCCTGCAGATGCATATGCACATTATGGCCTACTTATATGTCAGCAAGAAACAAAAGTGTTAGCTAAACAGTGTTCTTCTCTCCATTGCAGGCTAGACTTTCAAAGCAGATAAACACCCATAACAGATGAGTAAACTCTTAGATACTTGAAAATGTGCTGAGCCATCACTGACTCACAGGAATGTGGGTGTGAGAGAAAAGGGCATGTGTTCTAAAACCCTCAACAAGAATTAAACTTGAAATCAAAAGCCTACATGTTAGCCTTTACAGAGGAAAAGAATATCAAGTTCAATCTAAAGAAAGTTGGGAAGGCACCTAAAAATTGAGTCTGTGCTAAGTTGAAACCGCAGAAGTCACGTATACAACTACTGTTCTACAAGTTATTCTCTTCCTCCCCTCAATATCCTCTGCAGCCAATCTTGGTGCAGCCTGCAACATCGCTAAAAGACATTGTAAATGGTGTTTACAGTGACGATGCCTCCAGATGCCTCCTGAAGGCTGCGTACATGGATGTTGTCATTGATACCCGTTCTCATTCCTCACCCCCTCATATCTAATCCCAGGAATAAAACAGAAAGAACAGTGTAGAAGACTGAGAAACCTAGATCAACACATAAATACAACAGGAAAGGCAAAAAGAGAGAGCAGCTGACTCTCCGCTGTTTCAAAATCTATATAGTAATTTAGATCTCTGCAGAACGATCTGAAAATCCAGCTGTGCTCTTTCAATTAGACTGTCATCGATAATATAAATACTGCATTCAGAATTTCTGTCACGGTTTTGTTGCCTCTACATAAAACAGCAGCGTACAGCTTGTTTTGCCTTCCTATCAAGCATACATCATATGCAAAATTTGAAGTGCAGGCTCAAAGAAGGAAGATTTGTTAAATAAAAAGAGCCTTTTTAAACAGTCTTTTTGACTGAAACTTGTTTGGGTTTGGTCCTTCTTGTGTTTTGATTGTTGAGATAAGCTGAAAAGACAAAGGGCTGTAACAATCATTGTAATTACTACTGGTAAAGAAAGTCCATGAGTATGTTGCACATACAAAAACAACCATGACAGTGGGAGGCATGGTTATATTCACAAAATTTGCTGATTAACAGCGAGGCAGATTTTCTAAATACATATTATCAGAGATCTGCAGAACAAATGTACAAACAGCATAGCTCAAACAAAGGGCTAACAGCAATGCACCAGCAGGAGGGAATATGGGAAGAGGCAACTGCCCGTAAATATGCCAAGGTACAGAGAATGACTTGGGAAAGAAATTAACTTGCAGCATGACTCAGATGAGATCGGCTGAATATAACAGAAGCAGCCTAAGAAAGAAGCATCTACTCAAAGTTACAAAGAGCTGTGTTATTAGCTCAGCCAACTAAAGAGGTTAAGCAAACTCCAGTTGTGTCAAATGCTACCGAGTTAAGACCCAAAAGATGATGGCAGGATCAACTTCTGCTGATAAAGGGCAGAAGGTCGGGGGCTGAGGCGCAGAACCACAAGTGGATGTGAATCAGCTACACTGACCTACCTTTGGTGTATCTCCACAACCCAGAGCCACCCGCTTTGACTGCAGTATGAGCGTTGAAGGACAGTGCGAATCCAGCATTAACCAGGGAGAGTTGATCATATTCACCCCCAGTCCCTTTGTTCAGGCTACACCAGGCGATGTACCACCCTAGCAAATTACACACCGAGGAAGAAAAGGGAGCTCTACTGTGTCATATGGGACATGGGCGGTCCACAAGACTCTGCAACCTCAGGTGGCATGGTTTAGTGGGAGGCGTCCCTGCCCATGGCAGGGGGGTTGGAACTAGATGATATTAAGGTCCTTTCCAACCCTGACTGTTCTATGATTCTATGATTTTATCTACTGTTTCTGAGGAAGAAGCTCAGTCTCCCACAGGACACCAAATTCTGTTAAAGCTCTCCCATCTGAGCCCAAGTCCTGGCAAGGCCCAAACGCACCTTCAGTACCTGATAGGAATATATCCTCAGATATCCACATATAGACTGTGCGATACTGCGAAAGACCTTGGACATTTTCTTTTACTGCAGAAGCATACTGTATGTTTAATACTTCTCTTCAAGTCTTGCTTGAAGTATCTCAAGTGATAAAGTTCACACCGCATCCCTCAGGACATTATCAGACTCATAAATCTCCATGTCAGGAAGTTTTTCCAAGCTATACCACCTAAGCTCCCATTTGAGCTCCCTCCATCCCTCCCCTTACTATGCCAAGTAATTCTCTGCTTCATGGGTACACTCTTCTAGTGTCTGTAGACTCCCCCATCTGCAAACCTGCCATTGATTAAGCAAAATGCAGCAACTTACCTTCATTTTCCATTGTAAAGCAAACCCTCCTGTCCCCTCAACCTTTTCTTTTTTAACAGCTTACTGATACTAGTGCGCAGCGAGGTTATCCAGTGTCCTTGAGTTTGTAGTCCTTTAGAACAGAATACCACTCTGCAATTACAGCACAGGACTTCAGAGTTTAACTCTTCTCCAAAATAAACAAAGCAGGCACATTTTTTCCCTTCTGTGTATATTTCAGACTTATCATTAGATGTATTAGCACTTGCAACTGTTAGTGAGAAGCCAGACCAACTGCTTCTCTTCCCTTGTTATTGTTATTTCTGCACTGCCCGTTTGCCAGCACAAATTACTTCAGTAACTTCCGTGCTGTGAGATACAGAACTCCTCACCGCTGAGGTGAGCAAGCTCAGACTGACAGGTTCAAAATGGCATTTCTACCACTGCAGCCTCCTCTGATGTTCCCCACACTGAGGGCAAAGGAACCGTTACCATTTCACGCCTGCTCTGTGCACACTTCCGATAGGAGCAAACTCTGCTTCCTGACCCATAACTGAAGTAATCTCAAAACCACATACCAAGCATGCACACAGATACGTTCACTTTGGTGTTTGTTCCTAAAGCAGAACAAGTGCATCCTGAACTGAAAGATCGCTGTGCCCAAAGCCCATGGACTTTCTATTTTACATTCCTGAAACAATGCTAGGAATGTTCTCCCACTGCTGGTGCGCAGCAGCGCAGTTCAGTACGCCACGTGAGAGTGCAGGGAGTGACAAGCTTTAGCAAGCTCAAATACGTACAAAAGCCAAAATGAAATTAACTGCATGAAGGCACTCCAGCAAAAAGGCGATTGCGTACCTGAGCTGCAATACTTCCAACTAAATAAACCACAAAGTCTTTGATACTTTTCAACTATTATGACAATCCTGTGAGGAAAATGGAAGCACCTGATTTAGTACAACTGTGCCAGTTAAAGGTTGAGGTGGGGGGAGTGTGGAAGCAGAACTTCCTGGAATTTTGAAACTGCAAGGCAAGAATAGAAAGCCCATTCAACTATTCATTTATTCACAGACTGGTAGAGAAGCAAGTTGCAGGTTCCCACATGAATATTCCTATAAAAGACAACCCTACTAATTTGCTCTGATTTCTCCACTGCAAAGGCTTCACTATCAGACCATCTCTTCCCAATCCAGTCACAATTAAAACATAATTTCACAGTAAGAGGCATTTTCCTCTTTCCCAGAGGCCATCATGATATTTTGGCGATATTGCTGAGCAAGGATAGCCTGAGAAGTAAAGGAGATAAGGAATAACCATGTATGCTGTAAAAAGGCACAGCAGAAAAAGCTCCTTACAGGAAAACCAGAAATCAAAACCAGCATTCCTGAATTTTAGCAGCCCATCCCATTCCGTTCATTGGGCAAGTGCAATTAGCTATCCTTGAAACCCCATGTCATACATCACTATTAATTAGTTACGTATCAATTCTTCCTTTTATTTGAAATTACCCTGCACACACCGAAGTCCACTTTCAGCCACAGATTCAGACAACCTTTGAAACAGAAACAGTTTCAGCCAAAGCCCAGAAACACATCTGAACACCCTACCCCACACAGCTGCTGTGGCCAGCTTGCTGGGACTGAAGAAAAATCTGACGCAGTTGGGATTTCAGGAGATATAAGCTGAAGTTAAGTCAAACTTTAACAATATACATTTTAATTCTCCTCCAGGCACATACTTGGATACTGCTTTCATATCAAATCTAAGCATCTCCCTGGAATGTTTACTTAACGACCTTAGTGGTAGCATCAAGAGTTTAATCAGTCAACTATAAATGACTCCAGACTGTCCCTGAGCTTTTCAATGTTGGCAGAGAAATGAACTAGAGTGAACAATAGAGAATTGTTTGGGTTTTATTCTGAGGGCCCTGGAATGAAATAAAATAATAAAATATTCTGGCAGGGGGAAAAAAAGCTAATCCCAAATGTAACCAGCTACGTTCATTTTGTCACTTTCAGCACCTCACTCAGCTTATACAACTAATAGACTGATGTCACTCATTGTCTCCTGCCTTCTCTAATACCAAGAGGGCTAATTCACTTTAGAAGAGCCTTTACTTATGACTCTTTCCCACCATGCTTTAATTCAAGGGGGTGGGACCGGCAATATTTAATAGCTTTCTTTTAATGGACTACAGGATGTTGTTGTAAGGTCACTGACCACAGTGACAGGAGAGAAAGGACTATGAATCTGTATTGTTTTCAGGTCACTGAGTGACCAGGAGAGAACGGACTGTGCCTGGGAAGTGCCAGCTTTCATTATTCTGCGTAAGTCTGAGTGACCTTTCATTTCCACCATCCTTCCCTACCCTCTGCTGTAAAAGCCTCCTCCATTTCCAGTTTTTCTCTAGTGTCCGTTTTCAGCTGTACACTCCTCATTCCAATGGGGAACACTGTCAGGAGGCTGAAGCCCTTTGCTTTGGGCTGGGTTTGTCCCGGGCCTCTCCCCAGTTTGGTTCCCAAACCCTTCTCTTTAGCTGTCATGCGTACTTTACAGAGCAGGGCTGTAACAGACTGCACTTTCAGCCTGTGGCAAACATCCATATGGCTCAAGCTAACCCTGGGTGAACAACTACTGCTCAGGCAGTTGCCTCCAAGTGCTGTCTGCGCTCACACATCAAAGTACAACTTGTTTTTCAAATGACATGATACTCAGCTCTTGTGAAGTTTGTTATGCCTATGACTGCTCTGCCTAAAACAGAGGATAATTTAGCAATGACAACACAAAATACAGTGGATCTGGGCTAGGCGACAGTGATACGTAAGAGATGATGTTCTGCCTCTGGGCTTACGGAAAATACTGCTAATCCTCCTACTTTTTATCCATCCCTACAACTGCTGCGCACCTGCCTTGTATGTAATACTGCTGGGCTCCAGTCTGCACAGTGCGGGTGTTGTAAAGTATGTAACTACAATATCATCTGATAAATAACTAAAATAGAAAAATCAGGAAAGTTAAGACAATGAAATAATAGAATAAAGGAGAAGAGGATGGCATCTGAAGCAGAGGAGAAGAGCACTGCAGGAGAGGCAGCTGGGAAACTGAAAGGAGGGGAGGAAATGAATGGTGCTTCAAAATGCTCTTGCAAAAGTGTTTCAGTCCTTACTCTTCATGATTAAAAGCACCCTTCCTTCAACTCCACCCCCAGTGATTTTTCCTTCCAAACCAGTTACATCAGAAAACAATGTAATAAGATTTCTAATTCTTATTGCAAAGATTTCTGAATCTTTATAAAGGAAGAAGATATTAACTGACATTTGGGGGGGGGAGGACTACGAAAGCAAATAGAAGTATCATGCACAAACAGTTAGACAGAGATATTTGGTACCCTCCCTATGAGACACTGGACACTGCCAGAGAAAAGATAATAGAGAAGTGAATCCCAGGCCTCAGCCTTTTTGGTTTGCACTGTTTGGGGTTTTGAACAATAAACAACTCCAAAGACACAGACTGAGAACTGCTGGCTGGAAGAATCAAGATCAAGGCTCCCAAACTGTTCTCAAGCAAGAGACTGTTCTCAGCCATCAGCATTTCTTGCAGTTTACAACCCACCCTGTCATCAGCCCTTTCAAACACTAAAATGATGCTGCTCTATGCAATATTTAGCACGTTCCCGAAAATCTGGAAAACTGCTCTTTTGGAAACATGGAAACTCTTCCTTCTAACTTGTACTTGGAGAGGAAGAAGGACATTTGGTCTATACAGGTGAGACATAGCACACCAGAAAGTTTTGCTTTTCCAAAGTATGAGATGCTTCGGACAGCTGAGTAAGACCAAGTGCCAACTACAAAGAGTCTGGCAAGTGCAGGGCTTGGCCTACAGCAGCAGGAGAAAGAACAACAGGCCCAAAGATTTTGAATGAGAGGCAAGACAGGGTAATTATCCGGGGGGGAACCAATAGAGAATATGAGGACCCACATCACAAAGTTTTATTGCTACAAATCGCTGACTGCTTACACACATTTACTTTAACTCCACGTGTTCATCACCACATCTGTCACTGGTCAACTGGCTCATGTTCTTAAGATGCTCACATATTACATTATAGCCAGTCTATTTCACACCAACAGCAATACTACAGAGTTCATCACTGTCACTTCAGGCAGTGTTCTGTAGCTCTCTTGACCTGTAAAAATAGAGGCAATAAAGATGCAGAGCAGTGTGGCTCTGAAATCTAGTGTGTCCAGCCCTGCGGCAAGATGCCTTCAGTGCTGAATTTCTTTAGGAAACTCTATCCAGCTCAAGACAATCCTTCAACGAAAGGCAGAGGAAAAGGAGAAGTTTCCTCTCCTGTTGCCAACTATTAAAATCACCAGCCTGCTAGGGACTGGTTCACAGATGGTAGGAAATTCCTATGCAGAGAGCTCCATAGTTTTGAAGAACTTTAAGAAAGCCTGCATTGACCAGAGACATGGGACCCGCATCCACCAAGCAGCGTCTGTTTTAAGGGAGGCACATATCTGTCTATGAAAACTGAAATTAGACAAGACTGAGTGCACAGGGTCTGACAGACTGCAAGGCACCCCCATTTGCAAGAGCAGCTACTGGGACCCAAACCGTTGTAACATCAACACAGACCGCAGCAGTTCAGTGTTACGCAGCAACGTTTTATTTCTACCCCTATAAAAAGTCAGTCAGACTTGGCAGGGATCAGTGTATCCTCATGAAAAGAAAATGGGAGAAAGAAACTGTAGGCAAGAAAATACCATTGTGTTTTAAACAGCAATACGCAGAATAAAGTGAATTCTCAAGCATGTGAAAGAGACGGCTAGAGTACTGAGGCCTATTTCCTTATTACTTTGCTCTTTTATGAGACTGCTCGTTTCTGTCAGAAATAAGACTGTAACTATCTCAAAGCTCAACTCAGCCACAGAGAGAGCTCACCAGAATACATTACAGATGCTTTTGGTCTTTTGCATGACAGTTGCTATTAATATTGAAGCAATGAGGAACCAGTGATGTGGAAAAAGTGCAGACATCACAGAGCCTACCATAAACTCGCTCCCATTTAGGCAAACCACGTTAACCAAAACAATGGCCATTCAGGCTTTTAGGTATAAATGCAAGACCGAAGGCAATCCTTTTTGCCTTTGACCTCACCTATTAAAAAAATACCAAAACAAAACACCTAAAAGTAAAAAGACCCACCCCACCCCAACCCCCCAAACCTAAACATCTGATGAATATGGTTATAAGTGTCCCAGCCAGCCAGTAATATGGCACACAGAGAAAGGCAAAATTATTCACTGTTGGAAGACACAGAGCAAAGAAGCAAGACCTAAAATAAAGTCTCCTGCTATGGTATAATCCTTCTGCCCTGGATGTTGGACTGAAAAACTTACAAGTTCAGCCCAGGAAATAAAAAAGGAGTCAGGAAAGGTGAGGTTAGGGCACCCACTCAGACTAGGTTTGCTCTCATAGCGGTATCCAAAAGGGAGCATCAGCGTCTCCTAGAATGAGGCATCTGCCCAGGAACAGCAATCTGAGAATGCTTTCCCGATGCAGGTGAATAATGCAGATGGCTTGGAGGTCAACACTGCAGCTGGGCAGAGTCCAGTAATTTACAGACAAGCTCGAATGACTTAATGACAAGTAGCAATAACGTGTCTGAATTACCCTTGCCTTAACTTCAGATGTTTTCAGTATTCAGTCAGTTATAGAATCACAGCTGCAGAAAGAAAAGCAAGGTTTCCATGGGAAGAGAAATATTATGATCCCTCACTCCTGTCAATTAGACACTCCCAAAATCACATTAACTGCCAGGTCCTAAGCCTTAAAAACCATTCCATTCCCGTGGGTGATATTCAACGTGTCAAATCTGGAAAGAGTATGCAGCTAATTTAGTTCCCTTCACGACTGCTCCAGAACTGCATGCCTGACAAAGATATCACCCAGACTAAGTGAATGGGGAAATAGTCATCCAGTCCTGACTTCCCATTTGTATTCCCATTTAATGTCCAAGACACAATCTTTTAATGCCTTCCACCAAAACCTTTGTCCATGCATTCATTTCTACCTAGAATGCATAAGAGTAATAATTAGCAGTGAAAAATAAGGGGAAGAATGGTATAGCTAAGCATTTTCCAATATTAAAAAAAAGCAAAGCAAACAAACAACATCCAGATGCTTTCCCCTGCGAAAATTACCTAAGAAGTCCTTACCCTTGATTACAAAATAAAACCCCAAACTATTATTATGGAATTAAAGCTTACAATTTCTGAACTATTTAGAAACATGATTGGAGAATATAAAAGCGAATGGGTGCTTACATTACCTACCATCATTAAACAGTTTAACCTTTTACAGTCGTTCAGCTCATTACAAAATAAAGGCTTATTAGGGAGAATAAGCAAGCTGCTCTACAATGCTGTCATCTCCCCCCTAGCCACCTGGCAGAGAGCACAATGCCTGTCAATAAAAGCATTGTACCTTCAAGCTGGGATTAATAGACCTTCTCAGAGCCCTACGACCTACCCATGCTGAAGCCTTGGTTCTTCACTAGTTATAGAAGTCTTACCTGGGGAGAGGCTGTGGGGAAAGATGGGCAAGAGATTTGATTCTGTATGGTCTTTGAGGACAACAAAGTAAGTACACCTCTAAAATGGAATAAAGGTATTTCAGGGTTGATGAGGCCAAGAGCTGAGTCCTCTGTAGATGGCTCTGAATCTTTCTGTGGCCTGAGTCACCACCTTTTCTGCTGAGGTGGAACAAGAGCTCACTGAGGACATTCTGCCCATCACTGCTGAATAGAAGATGAAGCAAGAAAATCATTCCACGGTTGCTTTCTCCATCGCCAAACGAGAGAGAACTGGAAACAAGGAGGGGGAAAAAGTAGCGCTACAAAAAATAACATAAGGCAGTGAGGAACCTTTCACAGTGGCTCTCTTCCGACTTCTCCTCCTCCATTTGATAATCATTTAATAACAAACGAGATTGGGAATGGAAGACTGGATTAGTGGAGAACACCAAAAAGAAAATAAACTGGTATAAGTAAAAAAAGCAACAAGCCAAAATCCAAAAACCAAACCTACACAAACCCCAAGCAATTCCCTCCAGAAAAAAAACAAATAGAGGGTGCAGAAGTAAAGCCAAATGGCCAAAGGGCTTGCAGGATCTCTGTGTCCACACTGGGAGTAGGTTTGATCCTCTCGCGACGCTCCTTCAGGCACCATGGTGTCTTTTCCCCCAGAGAAACCTGCACGCTCTCCTTTGAGTAACTGACAAAATCCAGAGAGAAATCCAGAAGATCTGTGCTAAGAGCCCTGAAAATGAGCAAAGAGCGAGGGAGCTTCCTAACCAATAAAAGCCACAGCCTAGAGTTTGTCTTATTGCTTCCTTCTTGTCAAAAAAGGAGGTCTGTGCCTACAAGGTATTTCAATAGGAAATCTCTGAAATGCTGAATGTAATCTACTGGGATGCTGCCCTGAAGCAGAAGTCTCTGTCACCTTTAAGCAGCAGGGCTTATGCTCCCCTGGTGATAGCAAGAGGGCTGCTGGGCAGCTGTTAGCCTGGATCAGGATGCATTCCCTCCCCTGGAAGAACACCACCATAAGAAGCAATTTTCCATCAGGGTGAAACTCTCCTAGCAGACAGATATAAACATTTCTTGCAGCATGTTCTTGCTCCTGACACCCACAGAAGGTGAAGGCATGTTCAGCTATGAATGCTGTGGCAGTAATGTCTTTGTCCCCGCTAAATCTGTGACTGACTGAGGTGGAGCTACAGGATGCATGAGACATGAAAGTGGGGACATCAAAGGGGGTTGTATGCAACTAGACAGACACAGTGCACTGGCAGTGCTGCAGCAGCAAGGCAACTACAGCAGAAAGCCACAGTGTTGGATCTCATCTCCAGCACAAGCCCTCAATATTCACAGGACATGCTGCTCCTGCTGTTAACAATATCCCAGCTGTGAAATAAATACCTCCTCCAAAGAAAAAACAAAATAAACAAAGCAAACAAAACCAAACCAAAAACACTGAGAAAAAAAACCCAAAAACCCAAACAGCAAACATACATGAAAGACAGTATATTAATCAGAACATCCAGCTCAGCTTTCTACCCAACAGTCTAGGTATGCACATGGAAGCTATCAAGGTAGCCACTGAGTAACTTAACTTACACTTACCCCTTATGCCGAGATGGAAAACTGCATCTATATAACAACATTTCCTTAAACAATGGTTTATCTGTTCACAGCGCAAATGGAAATCATTTGTGACTCTTTATGCCACAAGTCACCAGCTCCTGTGTCACTGGTAGCCCATTCGATACAGGAAACTGTAAGTTATCAAACGTTCCTGATGTACCCTTGGCAAAATGTTGCATTCCAGGGAAGTTGGTGAGGAGAGGGAAGAAATCTGTGTGACAATCTCGGCTCCTCATGCCTGCCAGGGAAGAGCAGCTTTGCTCTTTAATGGATATTACTACAAATACCTTATGAAAAATATCTTCTGAGCATGCCTATAGCAGGGAAAGGCACAGAATTTGTACATGGCATTGAACTGAGAAGCCCTGATATTTTGAAAATAATTGCTATTTCTCAGGCAGAAAGAATGCATCTTCAGGCTTTGTAAATTATTTGTGATGAGTTCTCTGGGGTGCCACATCATTGTGTCACCTCAGGATTCAGTGCAGTTATCCAAACACACCTCTTAGACAGGAAAAGCTATATCATTCCCACCGCAAAGAAAGTGAACTGCACACTACAAATTTCTCCTTCAAACCCAACACATACAAAGGTCACTTGCACTGCTAGGAACAGAGGCTCGAGTCTTGCTGACATTCTGCAGTGCTTTCCTCACAAACCTCCCCTTTTTACCATAATGGAGGGACGGTGAGCATTCATCGCCCTCAGAGCTTATCCCAAAAGGCTCTTCTTCATATATGCTTTCTTTATAATCCAGAACGAATGTGGATCTATATTCACAGACAATCAATTGCCCAACAAAATAAACACCAAAGAGGAAAACTCCAGAACTAGGGATCTTCGGATTTAACTCCCAGCCTCAAGTAAGCAACCAGAGAAGACTTCTATTTCTGTAGCTGCCTCGAGATTTGCCTTGCTTCACTCATCATTTTTTCTATAAGCCAAGGACATGTCAAATCTAAATTCTTCTCACAGATGTTGAGGTGAAAACAATGGCAGGTACCGATCCCTGGGAATTTTCAACCTGATCTGCAGTCTTTACTCACATATATTTATGTACAATTGATGTGCATAAGGGCTTCTAACATTGTTTTCTTTAGTACCTATCCCTGACCTGAAGCACAGAGCTACATCACAACTTAGACAGATGCGCCATGCTGTACCTGAAATGCAAGTAACCATTCAAGTACCTTTCCCCTGCAAGCCCCCAAGTGTTTTACACCTCCAAACCTCACCAGAGAATTGCAACAAAAGTTGTCTCCATTCTTCCAAAGCCACCCAAACAATACCATTCAGTTCTATGCCAGGCTGGACCAAGACCCAGTTAAACAACTTTCCAAGGCAGGCAAAGCCCAGTGCAATTCGAGGTCTGTAAATTCTTATTAAGGTCTGCTGCTGCATACCCCTCAGTGACAGCTAGCAGAACAACTGTTCGGACAAAAGAGATGGGAGGGATTGGGCTGAGCACGGACATTTCCATGCAACCGTTGCAGTGTGGCAATTCAGGCTGGGACCACCGTAGCCAGCAAGAGAACACACGCATGAAATGAGCTGCCCTATGTTGGGTGTGCATCGCAGGCAGCACAATGGATGGAGCATACTGGTACCCAAAGGCAGTGAGCATCCCGCTGCTGACATCACCCCTCCTGCCAGGGGTTCCAGGCTCATCCCACCTCCAGCTCCCTACTGAAACCCCAGAGGGGAACAGCGTGAGGCAGCACACAGTGTGCTGCAAAGGCTGTACCAGAACCCACACTGGGCTCCAAAGTCTCAGCAATAAGGAAAACAAATGGTGTTTTGTGCTTTGCAGTCACTACATAAATATAAACAATTTCACCTCCTCCTGCATCCAAGTTACTGGATATTTGGCACAGTGTATAAGCACAAACAGATTCACACACACACACACTCCCTCCCAGGGCATTAGCTCCTTTCAATAGATAGGTTTCAAAGGACCAAATCCCTCACAGGCACTTTAGGGAAGGTGCTTTCCTCTTTCTCCCTTGCTATTCCCTCCTTTGCCTTACAGAATTTAGGGCCTTTTTACTTTGCTCAGGTCAGGATGACGACCAAGAGAAACTGTTGTTCTAAAATCACCCAGTCTGAATGCTTTGTGCCTTTCTCATATGCCGGCAAAGTAACATCTCAGCACAAGAGGAAGGAGGTGCACTTGGAAATGATCACTGTGTCTCCGCAAACAGCCACTTGCAGCATTTACTGTCGGAAAGAACTACATCAGTCATCCATGACCAAAGCAAGGCCAGCCTTGCAGTCTGGTTTAGTTAACCCAACCCGTCACTGCAGGCTCTCCTGTGGTTTCTGTCATGGTTAAGTCTCATCCTCCTGGCTTCCATTCCCAAATGGGCGGATGCATGGTCTCCTCTCTGATGCTACCTATTGGAGTTGCGAGCAGGGCTGTGTAATGGAAGCAGCCCCTTTCATTTGTGCCTTGCCACTCTTGGAATGTTTCCCTCTATAGCAGAAGGAACGAGAGCAGAGCAACTGCTCTGATGCACTTCTTTTCAGAGTGCCCTTTTTCACAGAAGCAAGGAATGGTTTGTGCTGGAAGGGACCTTAAAGCTCATCCGCTTCCATCCCCTGCCACGGGCAGGGACACCTTCCACTGCAGCAGGCTGCTCTAAGCCCCTGTGTCCAACCTGGCCTTGAGCACTGCCAGGGATGGGGCAGCCACAGCTTCTCGGGGCACCCTGGGCCAGCGCCTCAGCACCCTCACAGGGAGTGTTCTTTCTCTCATCTCTCGTCTCAATTCACCCTCTTTCAAAGCGTAAAGGAAAGGCTGTCTGCCCCTTCAGGCACCGCAGCTGCTCCAAGGTCTCCCCTGAAGGAGCCTTCTCTTCTCCAGGCTGATCCATCTCAGCCCTCGCAGCACCTCCGCAGCCTCCTCTGCCCTCGCTCCAACAGCCCCACGTCCCTCTCGTGCCGCTGCCCCAGAGCTGGATCAGCACTGCGGAGCGGAGCACAGCGCACGCCGCTGCCAGCGCAGCCCCGACGCCACACAGCCGCCCGCACGACAAAATGGCTCCGCCTGTCAGCAGGAGGCGGGACCGTGGCGGGGGGTGCCCTGCACTGCGCGCGTGCTCGCACCGCTTCGGGGACGAGTTCCTTCTCGGCATCGCTATACCCCGGAGCGGCTCCTCCGAGCCTTGCTGGGGACGTGGCGGAGGGCTCACCCGGCAGCCGGTCCCACAGCGGGACGGCGAGGAGTGTTTTACCGATGTGCGCCTTCGTTCTGCCCGCCCGTGGCCTGAGCAGGGCCGGGCCCGGGACTACCCTTCCCAGCGTGCCCCGCGGCGCGAAGCGCGGGCTGCCCGGCTCTCCCGCCTCAGGCGCGGCGGGAAGCCCGTGTTTGTTTGGGTTTGTGTGGGGCTGCTGAGCTCCGTCCTGACCTCATGTGCAGGGCATGACCGCTGGGAGGGACAAATGCCTCCCGCTGCTGCTGGCTGCGCTTGAACGGCTCCTGGGGGGGCGAACGGGGCAGTCCCGGCTCCTCAGGGCAAACCGCGGCCGAGCTCCTGAGGGGGAGGAAGGGCGCGAGCCCTCACACAGCCTGCGGTTAGCTTCACCTTCAGTCAGTGTATCCAAAGGCACTGCGCTGCATCTTCTCCCCCCTGGGTATGTGTGGCTGCTGGGAGCAGAGCAGCTTTGCTGGATGAGGCCCTGAGGGTCCCGGTGGCTTCCAGATACTTGTTCCTTTTTAGTGCTGTCAGATAACTGTCTCGGTTACATCTGGGGTTTTCACCCCCTCACTTCAGGTAATGAAGTGTTCTAAGATGCCACAGTGAAAGTTATAAAGACACAAGTGATTTTTATGACCTGGTAGCATGAAGCTCCATTCCAGCAGAGCATGCTGAAATGGTTTGGGCTATTAGCCCATCACTAATACAGACTATGGAATAGTTAATACCAGTCCATTCCACTCCAAGATGTATTTGGATTTGTTGGATAGCTTTAATCCTCCCAAAGCTGATCAAATAATAGTAATAATAGCAACATTAACAACAGCAATAAAGGCAATTCCGGTGCTGGTTGCTCAGGGTTGGGTTTTGAACATCTCCAAGGATGCTCACAGACTCTCTGGGCACTGGTTCCAGTGTTCAGTGGAAATATTTTGATCAGGTTATTCTTTGTTTTCTACTTGGAGCAAAAAAAGTGTTGTTCATTTGCTATAAAACTATCAATTATCAGAAACAAGAACTATAGCCTAGTCCCTAGTAGCTGTACCTAAAGTATGCTCGATTGGACAGCTGAAATCACAGAGTGACCACACTGTTTCCCACCTTAAAAATCATTTGTTAATAATCCATTAGCATATTTTGGAAATTACAAGGATACCTGTACATATATGTTACACAAGCAGTAACGAGCACTTTCTAACCATCTGACAAAACAATAAACTGTGGGAAGTACCAAGTGTTTCCAGAGTGGTGACCTCCACCAAAGTCAGTAGTTTCTGTCTTGCATCACTTATCTTAACCATGGATTCAACACTGTCTTCTACCAGCTTGACTTTGTGTGTGTATGTGAATACAGACAGTGGGCAGCACAAGGGAGTTGGATTAGTATAGAATTGGAGTAATGTTTGTAGTAAACAAACCCTAACATTTTTATTTAAAGGGAAAACAGTCTACCATGCAAAATAAAATAGCATGGCTACAACAGGGATGTCACCGTGCCTGGTTTCAGGAAGTGTGCCTTCCTTCTCCTATGGTTTGGTTTTCACAAGCTTCCCTCAGGGTAGGGCTGCAGAGGTGAGTGAAACCACCAGCTGAGTCACAGAAATCCAGCCTTGTAGCCACAACTTTTGATTAAAGGAAATCCAGCAAGCTCTGCCAAAATATCTCCCTGTGCTGCTCCTCTGAGAACCTGCTCCTTGTCTGCAGAGGAAAGGAACCCAGATCTGACAAACATTACCCCAGGAATCAACTGTCTTAACATGCTACCCTCTCTGTATCATGCTACTTTCTTTTAGATCCATACAGGGCTACCTTGTTCTGAACACGGTGCTCTGAGCCCATCTCCCAGTGGAAACAGTCTGCGAGGAGGGCACTGTGCATTACAGGGCTTCTTCACAACAAGGGAGACCCATCTCTGTGCTGATGGCTGATGTGACCTTTTTTGTGGGTGATATCAGTTTACCACTCTATAGAAATCAAAATGTACATCTGACAAAAAAGTATTTTTCTTGATGCTCAGATCATAATAAAACAGTGCTTGGAAATCTGTTGCTAACTCATCTGTACCTGTACTCAGCTGAGCACTAAGCTGTACTCACCTGCACCTATCATTTTGTAGCTAGGAGGCAGGCTTGTTAAGGCTCATCACTTCCTCTGCCATTTATATGGAGTACAGCAGGGCCTACAGAATTTATTTAGAATTAAAATAACTAAAAACACGTATCTGTGATTCTAGGCTGTTATAGCACTTTAGAATACTGTGTTCAGTTATGGGCTTCTCACTACAAGACAGACACTGAGGTCCAAATAAGGGCAGCAAAGCTGGTCAAGTCTAGAGCACAGTTCTTATGAGGAACAGCTGAGGAACTGGGGTTGTTTAACCTGCAGAAAAGGAGGCTGAGGGGAAACCTTATTGCTCTGCAACTGCCTGTAAGGAGGTTGTAGCAAGGTGGGTGTTACTCTCTTCTCCCAAGTAAAAGCAGTAGGACAAGGGGAAATAGCCTCAAGTTGTGCCAGGGGAGGTTTAGATTGGAGATTAGGAAAAATGTCTTCATTCAAACAATGGTCAATCCCTGGAACAGGCTGCCCAGGGAAGTGGCTGAGTCACCATCCCTGGAGGTGTTTAAAAGATGTGTAAACGTGGCACTCTGGGATATGGTTTAGTGGTGGACTTGGCAGTGCTAAGTTAATGGTTGGACTCTGATCTTAAAGATGTTTTCCAAGCTAACCAGTTCTATGATTTTATACAACACAGTGAAATCCAGCAGCATTAATCAAACCATTTCAGTGTGAATGCAACAATGTACAGAAATTCATTCCCTTCCCTCGGTCTCTGTGAGAACTTTGCTCTCAGCTTTCTCCAAATACTCTTCAAACAGCTGGCTTTTATAGCAGCCTGAAAAGTCACCAGAGAATGGCAATTTCTGACCCCAGGAGAGGCAGCAATTTCAGTCTGCTCAGAGTCATCAGAGCTGCTCCCCTCTTTCATAATGAGAAAGCTCTAGTTTAAGGATTACAGCTGCTACAGCATGGCCCAGAGGAGAAATCTTCCCATGTATCAAGGCCCATGTCAGAGCCAGCAACTTCAATTTCAGCTCAAAGTGCCCACAGTTTCTATAGCACTGGGATCACATTTGCCCATCAAAATACTTCCTATAATAAATAGCTTCATTCCTTACTAGCTGTGATTTACAAATGATTTAAAGTTGCAGAGCTTTTGTAAAGGATGGAGCAAACATTTAATCTTACAATGACAGAAGCAGGGACAACTGCACCAAGGGCCAAATCCGAAAGGAGAGGTTGCAGGCTTCTAGCCAGATGGTGATGGTAGGGTGGCAGGCATAACATGAGAGTATAAATGGCAGCACGCACTGCTTGCACTGCAGGAGCACTACTGTAAACCATTTTCATTAAATGTAAGCAGTCAGGGGAAAACCACTCCTCTTTAAAATAAAGATCAGGTCAAAGGGTTTGAGGACAACTTTTTTCTTCCTTGTGTTCAAGGAAGATTGACCTTTGCAAAGCCACTTTAGCCAAATATTATGCAAGGTCCTAAGCAGCATAAGCATTGTAATTTCCATCAGAATCTAGGCAACTTTTCATTCTCATGACTTCCACTACTGCCCTTGAGGAACTGCATTCAGAAGTCCAAAGATGGCTTTTAAAATCCATTGCTCAGGAATTTAAACTTCCAAAATATGTTTTTACAGCACTCAAAAAGCCCAGAGTATCCTGAATATTTGCATGTAAAGAGCTCACCCATTCTCAGGTGGGACAAAAAAGGCATTTGAAGTCCCTTTATCCTCTCAGCACACAAGCCAGATTGACAGTTGGTTTCTACAGTATTATGAATGTATATTTATTAACATGGAATTCAAAGACATTAATATTTAGTAGCACAGAGGAAGAAATATCCTCTCTCATTATAGCCTGACCACACTGATGCTATCATGGTTATCGCTCCAGATTTCAGAAAAACAACAACAGAAAACCTCAGGACTACAACTGGGCTGTTCTGATGGTTTAGATTATTCCCACTGTTGCTGACAACATGACAGAGCCATACAGAATAGACTCAGAGAACTTGCTTATGGACATGTTCTACATATCTTTTCACCCCCTCTCACACTGCCTTCTGTGTAGGCAATGGACAGAGAAGGGGCAAAGGATTCAAGTAGTTTCTTTCTGTCCTTAAGGTGTATCCTTCATTACACATTCCCCTTTCTTTCTTTACATTTGCCTCTTTCTTGCTCTTATTGTGCGCCAGTAAGCATCTGTGGCAGGTAACTTCCCACACAGAAGTCCATCTGTTCATAGCTAAAGCCTTTCTAAGAGTCACCATATACATAGGAGGCCTTCTTTGATTAACTGCAAGTTTCATGGCAAAAAATATATGCTAGCTTCTGAAGGACACAGGAATTTGACTCTGTGGGAATGACAAAAGCCAGAGTGTCCCTTCTTGTGTTTTGTCTGCTTATTCTCCTGGTATTTTTCACTTAAGGTCAGACATCACATCTGCACTAAAGAAATGAAGGCTTGCTCCTTTTCTGTACAGTGATCTTAGGCTGTCTTAGACAAATACATGTGGGAAAAAGACATACTTTTTACATTTATAGGAGGACCAAAGATTTTTTATGCAAGCAGTAATTAGCAGTGTAAATGGTCAGTTAGCAATGCTTCCATACTGGAATAAAATTAAATCCTTAGTTAATTAGGAGATGAAAACATATACAGAATATATGAACTCTGCCTGCTGTTGTAATAACAGTAATAAAGGCCTACAGCTCATTGTTAAATGAACAATTAGTACTGCTGAATTGTAACCCCACAGGGGACAGAAGAGCGGAGAACTTGTTCCTGCACACTGCATTACTCTGACAGCACCAAATAGCTGTAACCACAGGAGATCAAGTTGCTCTCCAGAATTTTTCAGCAGCACAGGTGGATTTCAGCCACTAGGGAGGGAAACTTCAGTGCATAACTGTTTGCATTTTGGTGAGACTGTTCACAGCATACTTCTCCAGCAATCTCCCAGCCCATGAAGCCTGATAGATAAGCAAAGAGATGAAGGAAAGACAGAGCAGTCAAGAGGAGTAACGCAACATATCCAGACCAGCCAAGCATCAGAGCCATACTTATCCATGCTTCTTCTTCAGCTGGCAGAAAGTAACAATGTCCCTGAGGCTACTCCAGTTGTTGTACACTGATATGTATGTCTATGGCTATGTAGTGTAGAGATTTTAGCAACAGTTCTGAATGTAAAACATCTGAACTTGCTGGTTACTACACAACGAAAAAGAATAAAAATGCATAAAGAAGAAGCTGATTTCTAACAGCAGCTGACTGACGGCACACAAGAGGGGCTCTGCAGGGGAGAAGTTTCTACAGGGCTTCTATCAGCCTAGAATAATGCATGGGCTGGAGTGGGCTGAAGAAACTCACCTATAAATAGGACTAGTCTTCTACATTGATCAGCAGACATAGGCATAGCCAATGGACTTAAGGTGGATGATGCATCCGGCAACAACAGTAAGAAAATGTTGTGGGGTTTTTTGTCTAAAATCATACCCTGGAGAAATTGCTGAGGGACAAGTAATTCATGGAAGTTCCATTGCTGAAATGTTCCATACATCAGTACCTGCATGGGCTTTCTAACCTGTCACTCACAGTTAACATTGGCCACATAAATTGAAGTCATCCGGGAGCTAACTGAACTAGCCTGCAGGTTCTCTTGGAAATTACCTGAAGTTTCCACTTCATTCTTGCTGTCAGGCACTGGGAATGCCAACATGACACCCGAAAAATATTCTGGTGTCCTGTCAGTAAAACATCACCACACTGATGAAAACCATGAATGGAGATGTGTTTCCTTCCAACAAGAAGGCAAAAGGAGAAGGAAGATGACGAGGTTGCTACACAGTTTCTCTTATCTTGTGACAAGGCCCTGGGGACTAGCTGTTACCCAGGGATGCTTCAGGGCCTTCAGTGATTTGGTAAAGCCAACCCTGAGTATCTCTACCTGAAACAAAATGTGAGTTATACAAGAGGAAAGGTCAGGTAACCTCACACAAGTCTGCAATCCCTGTTTCACAGCACAACTCCGTCCATGTTGAGAAACCAACGTTGCCTGAGCATTGGGCTCCTGAGAAGCATACTAAGGTACTCTTTTCAGTGCCATGCATCTTTCATACTGTGCAGGAGTAACATCACCCATTACTGAGAGTAAACATGGCAAGTGCTCCACAAATGACAGGTGCAGATGAAGTCAGGAAACTAAAATGACACTGGGTCAGATTGGGTCTCTGTTACACCTGTGAAACAACACAGTAGTTATTCTGGATTTAGACAAATTTAAAGAAGGGAGTCTTCAAATGCACTGCATGTGAAATGGCAAAAGGAACTGTAAACAAGTGAACACAATTATCCACGTAACCTTCTGCTCTGTCTGCCTCTTCCTTAAAGCACTGATAATGCTTGCATATATCTATTCTGGAAGACCCTGCATTAAACTTCTCAACTTCCTTAGAGAGATAACTGAAGGCTAACTGGAACATAGGGCTGCTGCTGCTTATTTGCCACTCCACTGAGAACAGCCATCACAGCAACTGCCATCACTCATCCTAATTTCACCAGCAGCAAGAGAGCTCACTAGTAGTTTTATACCAACATAGGCATAAAAATCCCCCCAGCAGGTTCAAAGTAGTGGTGATAAGACAGATGCATCACTTAAAGATGTTGCTGCAACACTGAACAAGCAATAGCCAAGAATTCTTCCATCCTTCAACTTTCTTCAAGAAGAGCTATAATGAAACAAGATAGAAGATGGACATAGAGAGCACGGGAATCAAAACTTCTGGCAAAGCCAGGCAGAGGACTCAGGTATGAATAGCATACAGAACAAGATGAGAACAAAGGTCTTAGGGTCCCTGATGGGAAAATGAAGCAAAGCAATGTCCATTTCACTGGCAATAGGTATGAGAGAAGATGCTAAAAGTGTTACTGCCAAGCAAATCAAAACAAAGCAAAATAAAGCAAGATGAAACAGAACATTGCAGGCTTTATCTATTGACAAACTTTAGTGTTGTCTTGCAATATACAAAATACTACAGACTGGCTGGATGTTGGTTTCTCTCCAAGCAACACACAGATGAACTTCCCTGCTTTAGGATATTTTATCCTTGTGCTAACATCCTGAAGGTGACTGTGGAAAGAAAGGTCAGCTCCATATAGACTAAATGATACTTTTTTTCCCCTCACATCCCAGAACTCATTTTGCTAGGAACTGCACTAAGAAAAATGGATGTTTCCTTCACCAAAGATAAGTGCAACTCTGAGGGCTTAATGTAAAGCCCTGAATGACCATCTTAATTTCCTCATACATCTAGAGATAAAAGCATTAAAATGCTTTGCAGATACTTAGCCCCTTTGAAATTAACAGGCTCACTTAAGCATTCTAAATGCTTTAGAGCTTGCATACCCAAGGCCAAGAGCTCTCAACTCGGCAGTGGTTTTTGACTGACCTGCACAAACACAGCACAAACATTTCCACCAGACTGGTATTCCCAGAGAGAAGCAAGTATGTTCCCCTGCCATCTGCTGAGAAGGAAAACTCAGATTGCTGCAGCACATGGCAGCACCAAATGGAACCGCAGAAGTGCCAGAATGAATGGCAGCCACTTAGGAGGCTTGGGAATACTTACACGTGTTTCATGTAAGGCAAAATGAGAAGACAGACAGACAAAGACAGGAAACTAGCGCATTTGATGGTTTTTCTTAAGCTTCATCAGAGAGCCATGTACTGCAGTCAATTACAGAAAAAAAGCAAAGGGAAATCAACCGCCCAGGGGTAAAGAATACAAGTATTAAACCTGTTACTTCCCTGCAGGATGATGAGAAATATCTTTTGATGTGACTGTGACAAACAAGACAGCTAAAAAAACAATGCATCTCTACAGTTGTCAGGAAGGTTGAAAATAATGCAGGTGGATCCTTGTTAAAAGGGTATTTTAATACTGGAAAAAGGCAAATGATCAAATGCTGCACATTCCAATCAAATTATACCAGTTGCACAACATCAGTTTGCCCAGATCAGAACTCGGTTGCCCACAGCCTCAGAAGGCAGGAGAACATCTGGGCAGAGCAGAAGCAGGAGAGGCCAAAGGGCCAGGCAAGGCACGAGACTGCAGCCTCTGCAAGGAATAGGAAACTGGCCCTGTCACTAGCATGCACTTAACCTGAAAGCTTGGAGGAAATGGTGTCCTTTTCTCTCATGGACAGAGGCAGCAGAAAAAGGGAAAGGGCAAAAGGAAAGGTCAGGCCTCCCAAAATTGTTTTTTTTTTTTTTTTTTTTTTTTCTTTTTTTTTAAGGACAATTTTTCTCCCAAACCAACCAAACAACTGAAGTGAAAATGCCTGTTATTTTGGCCAACCACATTTGTTTATCCGTGGTATCTTTTGACTCCTGCAATTTCACCATGTGCTGGGCAAACCTGAAAAGGGATCTGGTTTCAAAGTCTCAAAACCACAGCTCTGCATAATACTGTGCATTCTCCTGGATTTCCACACTGGCTGGACCACTTGCTGTCTGACAAGAGGGAAGTCCATTGCCCTATGACCTGATCACATACATACATGTCTCAATCCTCATATATCTCCTAAATCATGAATCTGCAAGCAAGAATGAGACTTTTCACCCAGTAAATGCACTGCATAGGCTTCTCTGCTGTCATTAAACCTGTGTAAAATGCTGTGGAGGGAAAACATGCTGCAATCAGTGTAGATCACAATAAAACACTGTTTTTGTCTCTACATTCTAAAATGTAGAGAACGCTTCTTTGAAGAGATACAATATAGAAAAGAGGAGGAAAGAAAAGAAAAAAGTCTAACACTTTGAATTGTAGCTTTCATTAAACTCGGAAGAAGTCATCTAAGTCAAGCCTAAGAGAATGCTGTAAATCAACCCTGACATGACACTGGAATTCAAGTAATTGCTATTCTCTCACTGCATACTGTCCATATTTCATTTCTAAACCTAGTAAGATTGAGCCCAACAGTCCTGAGTTTTGTGACAAAGCGAGGATTGTGATCTTCTTATTAGCTCTTATTTCCCTCAAGTTACTTGCTTTTACTATACCACTCCACAAAGTCAGCTGCTTACGGTCTTTTAATCATAAGAAGGAGAACAAGTTTGTTAGAGGTGCTGACTCATAGAGGTCCCACACTGGTGGATCATGGACTATGATCAAGTTTGAATTTCAGAGTATAATATAGCCTCACTAAAAGCTACAGTCAACTGCAAGTCCAACTGCATCTACTGAGGAAGGATAAAAATATTCTTTTCTTCATGGCTCACTGAGTAAGAAATTCCTGCTCAGTTATTTGCTACCAGCTCTCCTTCCGCCTTCATACAAGAGTGGGATAAAATGCTACCTTCTGGTGATGCTGGGGATAGAAAGCTCCAATTAAGGGGATAGGACAGAGGGAAAGATGAGCCACGGAGACACTGCAGGAAACAACAACAGTAAGGAAGACGGGTCTCATTTAACAGCTGAGCTCAGGAGAATCCTGAACACCTTGGTGCCCGGAGGCCGAGACTAGGATGGAACAAGCAGCCAAGACCAGTGCGCTTCTCGCCAAGAGCTGGGAAACACTGCTCTAGAAGTAGCAAAACTCACTGCCAGCTCCAGTGCCAGGTAAAGGCAGGCTAAGGAATTTCAGAAGGTTACTATACCACTACTAGGGCAGTATCTGAAATCTGCACAGATATTCCAGTTCTGAGCTGCAGATTATTTCATTGCCTTTGGAGGTGAGAAAAGAATATCACAAAAATTAGAAAGTGCTTACTTCATTTCACCAAAATGACAACCTCCAACACTTGCAGCTATGAAATTGGCTTTGTCTTCAACAGTATCTCAAGATTCAGCTCTCTTAGTAAAACACTTTCCTACCATAAAGCAATACTTTTTAAATGTTCCCATTTCATTAAAAATATCAGTAAGGTAGCATCTTTTCATGAACTCACACATCTAAGTGATGAAAAATATCTTGTCTATAAGATGGAAGGAAAAGTTGGCAATCAGTTCATTGTCTGCCAACTAGACTTCATTCAACCAGCTCTGGGCATTTCATTAAAAAAGAAGGTTGGAGTTAATGCAATGATTAATACATCTTTAAAATTGATAAAAATAAATTCTCCCTGTATTGGCAATATAATCAAGTTCTCAGTAACTCTTCTACCGGTATTAAACATCCTGACTTTATTTTCTTTTGGAATGAAAAGGAATACAGAATAGACTGCAGAAAAATGAGTCAGCAATTGGGGTTTCTGATTTCTCATTTCATTCATGAAAAAAATGGGAGCAGTGGAATTATGCTGTTTTAGAAAAGTTGAGTTACCAGCATGATTTTTACATAGTCTCCTAAGAGTATCTGGCAAGTAAGTGAAGAATTGGCCATTAAAGTACAGTGAAACACTGGCTGTTTTGGCACATTATTCTGAATACAACCTAACATGGAGAGAGTGTAACATCTCAAGTCAATAGATTTAGTCTCATAAACCTGACCGGACCTTTGATTAGATTACAAAAGTACAACGATTATATATAAAGTAGAGACGTCTCAATAAATTAACTGGAAAAATAAGAAAAAGAAAAAATTATCCCATTGACATGAATAAAGGGAGGATTTCATCCCCAAATTCTACCATATTTGAGTATCTCTCTGCCTTTTAGACTGAAGCTTCACCTCTCATCCCCAAGGCTTTCTGCTAGACAATGCTTCTTTCCCACATTTTATCCTCACAAACTCATGGATGACTGGGCTCTGTTTCAGAACTCTGCCTCCTGCTTTTTGTACTCAAGCTTATAAAGAGGCAACATCTACTTTTGGCAACAATAATCACATTTTTCTATTAGATACATAAACCATGGTTCTTTCCATGCATAAATTAGCAAACAGATTGTAAAACAATGGCAAAATATGTGGATTAAAAAAAAATAAATACAATGCTGCAAATGCTCCTATTTAACTCCTTGCCTTATTCCAGTATGATTACCCAAATATTGGCAAAGAGCAAACCTACTTACTCTTCTTTAAACAGCGCTTTGCTTAATGCTGTACAGTTACAGATCCTCTATTAAACATGCCAGTATTTTGGGATTATGGGTCATTTGAGTCTTAATCTATACTCTGGGAGGAAAACAGAAGGTGGCAACACAGAATATGTTGATGATGAAACCCAGCTTTTTTTTTTGTCAGATTCATCCTCTAAATAGCTATGGAAACATATGGCACTTAAAAATATATGACAAGAGTCAAGAGTTTTATTCTAAGCAGTTTATACTTGAATTTCCCTGGATGCTCAGAATACTCAGAAAATAAAAATTATGTTCAGAATTCCAAGGTCAAGCTTAGCAGCCCACACTATGCTCCCAGCTCTAAAAGTTGAGATGAGCACTGCGAATGGGTTGTTGGACAGGTTGTACCCAGCCCTGTGACAGTACTCAAGAGAGAGAACAGCAAACTGTTATCACCTTAATAAAAAGTCATGTACAGTTCCAGGTGAAAGCTGCTATGGATTTCACCTTCCAAATACAGACCAGGTAACTGCATGCCCCTTTTTTTGTACTATCCAGCCAAACAGACCAAATACAGTGGTGGCAAGCACAGTAATATGTTAAGATGATGAAGAGCAGGTAAAGGAGCAAATACAATCTCCAGACACTGACTCAGTAACTGTAATCAAATTATTCCCCAAGTCAAGGTGCCTATGGAAATAATACATGCTGCACCCTGCAGCAAAGGTGGAGTATCCCACATGCCTTACCATTATTTCAACCTCAGGCTATGTTTTAAAGACAGAAAGGTCAGTTGTTCATCTGGCTGGGGGCTGAAATCAATGGAGCAACCCTGATTGACACCAGCTGAGGATCCTGCTAATGAAGACAGGGAAGTTTTCTGATTTACTTTTACCTGGGGAGCTGCCCAAAGAACTGGTCTTTTACAATTTAATGACAATGGGTGTGCATATTCTGTTACTACCAGGTAACATTAAGCTGATGTCACCCTTCTCCCACTTGGTTCAAGCAAGAGCCTTTACAACAGTGACCTAGGGCACGAGCGAGATCAAACCATTCAAAGGATTAGAAACAGCATGCACTACATTGTGCCTGTCAAGACCTTACACAACCAAAACAATGAGAAACTAGAGTAAGGTAGACTTGTTTGAAACAAGTTGTTTCAAAGCAAATAAGCCTCAGGAAGGTACATCAGCCTCACACCTGCTGTGAAGGGGAGAACTTAACTTGCAGTTTGCCCAGCCACTGCATGGCAGCCCAGGGGTCCATGCCCTACCCGAGCCAAGTCCATGGCATTAATTACCTCACATAGCAGCAAGGGGGCCCAGCTGTCCCCCACTCACCAGGGCCAGCCCCAAGGCAAGGGGGGTTGCCAGCACACATGCTGCAGGAGTAGCCACACAGTCACGGCCAAAGCACATACCACCTTGGCTAAGCAAGACAAGGATGGGCAAATACCTATGCAAGGTCTGTCCGCGGGGAGGCTGGGGGTGGCAACAATTATGGCTCTAGAAAACAACTGAGCTCAACGTTAAGAGCAGGAGGAAAGCCCTTCTCTGCAGGCTGCCCACTCAACTGCACAGAAGCTAGATTAGCCAAACGTTTGCATTTCAACTGAAACGAGGCAGGCACTGCTCTCACAAGCAGCTGAGCTGACAAGTCTAACAGGACAGCGGGAGTCATCTCTTTCCCTGGCACCAGCACCCCCGAAGCTACACCACTTGCATCACCCTCCCCACATAGGTCCCTTTGCTACCTCGGAGCTGCTGCTGCAGCACCAGGGACAGGGACAAGGCACGTTTTTTTCCTCAGCCATCACCATTAATCCCCGGACTGTTAAAGGTACAGGGTAATGAGCCACAGAGGATGCTTAAACATGGAGTGCGCAGAAAAGAGACTCGGAGAAAACTCCAGGAACAAACTCGCAGCAAAGTTCCCAAGTTGACAAGCAGGTATTCCTTACTGCGGCACCGGGAGACACGGGGGACAGCTCCTCCAAGCGTGTCTCCCCCCGTATTGCCACACAGGCCATCCTTATACAGTCTCCGGGCATACACACACGTTCATGAGGCTACATGAACTACATCATTTTCCAGAAAGTTCCCCGCATACATACACAAATGCGGTGGTGGTCTTTGAGGGTCGTTTACTCCTTCCAACAGTCTTCATCACTGCTGGCAGTCTT
Source organism: Ara ararauna (assembly GCA_028858755.1). NCBI lineage: Eukaryota > Metazoa > Chordata > Aves > Psittaciformes > Psittacidae > Ara > Ara ararauna. The sequence goes on along the minus strand of CM054381.1, from coordinate 1,044,962 downwards.
TGAAGCACCAGCTTAATTAACATTACAGACATAGCAATCATCCTGTCCTTCTATTGAGCACTTTCACTGCTCCCTCCTGGAGGTCTGCTGGTCCCGGATGCTCCCCATCCCCAGATCCTGTTTTTCTACATTTCTCTACTAAGGTCCTAAGGACCTAAAACTGTGTCAACTACCTTCAAGTTCACAGTTCTTTTCTATTACAAAGCCACCAGTCTTTACATTACTTAGAACTGATAACATTCAGAGCCTCCTTGTCTCAATAGCATAGCATAGGTTTGGCTTTTGTAAAGTAGTTCAATATGACTTCGAAGAATCACAATGAACAGAAGTTAAAGCACAGAACACAAGTTTTACAGCATAGGTAATCTGCCCAGGAATTTGCACTTGTATTTGCCTATGATTTTGTTCCTTTTAATGGGCAAAATACAAGGTGCTTATCTCATTTTAATCACTTGGTTTTGGTGCAGAGAAGCCCGATACCAACTGTTCCTGCACTCAGCCTGCATGCAGTACTTCTCCCTTACCCAGATCAGTCAGCACACTTCCAGGGAATCAAGACAGTATTACAGCAAGACAAAAAATTAAAATACACAGCACCCCCAAATCATAGGCAAGTAATTGCCAGAAATAAGACTCAGTCTTCTGATTTAGACACTGTGGAGCCCTCTGGTTAATTAAAAAAGCTTAGGGGAATGGTTTAGATAAGCAATTCAAAGGAATTATGAACCTTCCTAATGCTTTGTTCAAAATAAGAGCTGGAATTCCTGGAGACTCATAAGAAGTTAACTTTAGTCACAGATAGCATTATGCATACATACACACAGATGTGCACTCCCTGAGCTCTCCACTGTTCCTACCCTCCCCACATTCAACAAGCAGTAAAAGTGTCAGTGTAATCTTGAAGAGGAATGCCTGTGTCAACAGGAAGTTTTCCACTCCATGCTGCCCTCCGTACCACCGAGTTTATCCCTCAGGGTAGGAATTCTGGAAATAGCTTGCCTGTTTTTTTGAAAGTGATACCTAAAGAGTGATCAAAGTAATAAAGGATAAAATTCTGTTGCCAACCAAAAAAAACCCCCATTTTGATGAATTCCAATTTGCACCCAACTTTCCAAAATGCCCTTCAGGATGCACAAAACCTTAGGAGAATCTTTCCTTAAAAAAATAAATAAATAAAATAAATAAAATAAAATCGAAGTGCTTTTTGACACCTCTAAGCACAGGATTTTTAACACTTTAAATGTGAAACCATGCCCATTTTGAAAACACTGCTCAAAAATTAGCTTATTTGCTTTTCATCAGCATTGACAGCTGCTCAAAGGAGCAAGAGGTGACCCCAGCTCCTGTCCTCACCATGACTTGTATGCCAGCTCCAGTCCAACAGCTGTATAAAGCACTTAGGCAGCAGCCCCAGGATCAAAGTGTCAAACCCTGCCAGCACAAGCACTGGGCTAGTGCCATGGTAACAAACCTGCCAGCTAGAGCAGTCTCACAGCTCATCTTTCTGGGCAGAGGAACGTGGTTCTGCCTATATAACATCCATGCAAAAATGCTCGCAGCAAAACCCCAGCCTAACACCCATCAGGAGCTTATCTGCTCCTGGCATGCTCAGGAAAGTCAAGGCAAATCAGCTGAAGGCCCAGAGTTAAAGCCAGGAAATTAGAGTATCATTAGATGATAGCTACTTCTAAGAGGGAATACTGAGATGATACTTTAAAGCAATATACCTTTATTTCAGAAGTCAGTTGGTTTACTGTCTCTTTTCAAAGCAGGAATGTGAACAGGAAGAGAGAAAAGAAAGCAGTGAAGGCACAGTAAACACCAGTCTTTCAGAAAGTACTAGTCTTATATAAGTATCATCCAAAGAAATTACATGTAAATCCATTAAAAAACAGAACACAATACAGATACTAGAGACTAGGGGGCTTTATCTTGAGGCAGTGTGTGTTCATTCGCAACACCAGATCTGAAAGCAGGAAGTTTGGGATCCTCTTTTGGAAGCCCTTCACAACGCCCTCTGTTCTAGCACCTCTGTTGTTACTGTGCTAGGTCTATGTTCCCTTTTTCCTAAAATCAGGATTATCAAGCTACAGTCTTATTGCAATTGCCACCACAAACTCCAGTAGGTCTCACTTCAGTGCAACATCAGCCACTGTCTTTTCAGTCTGGAACAGCAACACTATAAATTAGGGTCCTGACATCTTTCTCAAGGCAAAGTGCCACTTAGAGGTAAAAAAAAAACCACAATTAAAAAAACTTCATAAAAACACAAGATGTGCAAGTTTATCAAATATTATATACCAATTACATGGGACCTTGGGCACGGAGACAACTTGATGCAGCTCACTACTGTCATGCGTCCCTAAAAAACCTCCTGAGCTCTTTTCCCAAATGCTTCTTTAAACTCTTAATCTCTTGATGCTCAGATTCTTCACTACAACTACAGCAGATTAAGCGTAGAGAAACTCTTGCAGCCCACAAAGATCAGTGTCATTGGACCTTTTATTGGTTTGCATTATTTAACCACTCCTGAGCCAAGAGATAATCCTTATGAACTCCTTCCAAGCCTTCTAGAGTCTATTCCTCATGGAAGAATCATCCTGTGCATACCAGCAGTTACACCTCCAAGTTTCTCTTCTCTTGAGATTTTACATCTTTAAAATGAGAGTATCTAAGCTTTGTTCAAAGTATTCTGAAATCAGTTTCAAGGCACAATCCATTAGAAGAAATAATTACAACTGCAAAGTAAAAAAAAGGCTGGCTTCTGCATAGCTTTCTACATGATTCCATTTTGGTCAACTAACTTGACATTCGTACACCATATTGTGCAAATGGGACAGTAAGTACTCAATACACTGAAACTGCGCATTAATTTAAGATAACGCATCACTTTCAGCTCCTCACTGGTCTCCTATATGTGATTCTTTTATGGACATAAATATTTCAGGGGGGAAAAAAAAAAAAAAAACCAGACTTGATAGAATTCTTCCCTGCCCAAAATAAAACATGAAGACAAGAACAGGGAAAAGGGGCAGAAATAATCCTGGCCTGATACTTTGCTCCCAGGTCTATCTTGCTTTTTTTCATCTGCATAAAATGCTATGAATTAATCTGTTTATAATTGCACAGATGGAAAATACAACTCATAATTAATGAATCTAAACAGCACTTGAACTACTGTTTTCATATAAAAAAGCTTATGTTCCCCCCCCAAAGGCTATGCATCCCTTCCTTGCTCATCTGCAAGGAACTACAGGTGTTAAATTAGCCACAGCAAGCCTTACCTTTTGTTCCCTGAATGCTAGCAAAACATACTGAGAATTACAATAGAAACATATTGAGAATTACAGAGGAAAAGCTAATTAAAAATTCAAACATAAGCACTAGAAAGTTCCAACAAAAGATTTTTCCCCAGTTTATACCAAAATCTGACTGCATACAAAATTGCACAAAAACCAGAGTGCTTTCCTTCTTCAAAATAGAAATAATAAAACCTTGCCCCTTGAAATGTGGCTATCCATTCATAAATAACCAGGGCTCCTATTGTACTCAATATCCGGTAGGTGTGATGTTAAAGTGATAAGATATGCACAAAAGGACCAAAAAATTCCAGTGATTTGTACTTCTGGGGCAGCTTGCCAGGTTCCCATTGAAAGCCATCCCATAAACAGGTATTCTAATGGAAACAAGTTTCCCAAGTACCCACTCTAGTCTAAAGACAAGTCCTTTCAGTGTCAGCTTCCCACAAGTAAGTGATTGAGTTTCACTCATAAATGTCATCTGGAAGCAAATTTAAGATTGCTGCTTCCAATATTCATACTAAAACAGCAAGTTTTATGTCAAAGGCCACTGTCTGGCACACAGGAAGAACCTTCCCTCCTCCCCATTTCTCAACAAAGCTTCTGCACACAAGTACTTCAATTAACTAGGCAAGGACCTAATTACACTGCTTATGGAAAGGCCGATGCACATAGATTTATTTATTTCATTTTACAGTAACCAAAACCTAAAACTGTCCATACACCTCAGAAGCCATCAGAGTTAGACTTTGCTCTCAAACAGTAGTTTTCTACCACAGCTTCCTTGAGGCAGATTTGATTAAGCATCACTGGGGAGTGTTCAGGATTTCAGTTTCTGTGGCTAGTACTAGTAGTTCAGACACAGTTTTGTGAACTGGCATAAACTCAGTACAGGCTCTGGGACAGTAACTCTGCCCAACATGAAGCTGGCCTGAAAGAAAAGGAATACGTTTTATAGTAGTGCTGCTGCCATAATGGTGTTGAGAAGGAAGATTGGTGAAGAGTGATAACAGCTTTTATTTAATCTTCCACTGTAACTCAGTAAAAAATTCAAAAAGGTACTCATGTAAATATTGAAGATTTTAAGAGCCAAAGTAGAACATATTGCCAGGAGAGCACAGAGAGAGTATGTTACATCCTAGAAATCCCATGCATAGAAGCCCTGACCATTACACAACCCTGACCCAGCACCAGTACTGAAGAGTACTTAACAGGTACCACCCATTAGATTCTGCTTTTCTCACTTAGCATTTGCACTTCTGTCTCTTCAGCTTTGCTAAATTCTTATTCCAAGCATACAACCTGCTTTTGCCAGATGAAAACACACCAAACTGAAGTAAACATAAACCCGAGCAACGCATTTTCACAGCAACAACAAATACTCCTCCCCTGCAGCAGCCAGCAAAATCCATACATCCTACACATAGACTGTCTTGAACATACTACACTTCATTGCATTGCCCTATGGGAGAATCTAGGCAGCCACTATGCAGTCAGCTACCTCATAGACAGGCCTATGAGAAACAGTCACCCAACAGTTAGCACCACATCTCACAAAATCTCTAACTCAGCTCTCTGTCTTCAAGGAAGACCTAGAAATGCCAAGTGATTAAGACTAATAACTCTGGCAGATATTACATACTCAAAATTGAAAGGAGTCAAGAACTTGGAGAGATCATTCTGTAACCCATTAAAATTTCCCCTCTTTTTGCCCCAAGGGAACCTCTCCATGCAGGGAGGAAAAGGGCCACCCCCACAGAGATGAGTAAGTCTCTTAAAGTGAGATCATGAGCATCTCAAATAGCCTAATGTAACGAGGGCTAGCTTTATACAACCATACATATACAAATAATCACAAGACATGCTTTTTAACTACACAATAGACATAATACAAAGGGTCTCAATATGTAATCTCTAGCATCACTGCTATATAGTCTTAAGCACCTCTTTAGCAATGTAATCATTACCATCACACAGGCACACTTGCTTTCCATAAGGCATTCCTTCCCCAGGCAGCATAGAAGCACGGTTAGACACAGCTGTAGCCTCCCAGACAAAAGAACTCATTCACAGCCCTAAAGCATGGTAACAGAAACCTCACCAGGCTGAAGAAGATGGAGCAACACCTGCATCACAGGTTCAATCAGCTGTGGCAAGTCTGCAGCTCACCTGAGCTGACAAACACCATGCAAAGACATCTTTTCCAAGGCAAACCCAGAAAGTGCAGTATTGTGTAGCTGTGCACACACAGTAGTACTTGTTCAGTTATTGAGACATGTAGAAAGTCTGGTTAGTATCTGAATATTTGCTTTTAGCATCCTTGCAGTTCCTGCTAAGTCTTATTCTGAAGGGCTTTTAGCACCTAGCAGTTGTAGCAACCCTGAGTAACAGTAGAGCACACACACACACAAAATAGCTTTCAAATGCATTTGAGAAGCATCAATAGAAGTTATAGTTGCAAATATACATAGAAGCATTTAAATATGTTCTGCATACTGCTTTAGAGAGTAAAGACTCATCAGTAAAAGCAATAAGGCTCAACACTTTACCTTCCTTTAGCTGCATTAGTAATGACTGCTTGAGGTTGGCTGAAGCTCCTGTTAATGGATTTGGAATGGAGTGCTCTTTCTCCACCTCCTCTTTCAGAAGCCTCTTATCCTCTTTTGATGCACATCTTTCCATGTCCCCTCAGTTAGCTGGTTATCTCACAGTCAAACTGGGAGTTGTGCCAGCCTCAGCAAGGCTCCCCCCATGAACTTGATCTGAAGCATTACAATTCCAATGCCACTTCCAAGTGAAGTCACACATATAGCAGTGAACAGGGCACACCAGCCCCACATGCTTTGCCTCGTGGTGATGCTTTCCTGGCAGCACTCCATGGCACTTGGAAAACAGACATCATTTGTTCCTAGCACAGCAGGCATTTACCTTCAGCTCTTCACTTGAGTGCCCCAAACAGATGCAAGGGGTCAGTTCATAAGTCAGCAGTCAAATGTTTTGCTAAAGGCAAATTAATAAATGAAAGAGCCATAAGAAAGGCACTGGATGAGGCAGTTTGGGAGGAAGCCCACACAACACTCACTGCTCCCTGGCTGCATGCCCCCTCTGGTGTCACCCCACACTCTCACCCTCAGAAAGGTATCTTCCACACTGCTTGGAAACCTTGCAGGATTCTCCATGCCCATCAGGGCAAGCAAGAGCAGATCAGGCCAGCTCAGGGGTCCCGCAGCAAGAAGACAGACCTCTAGCAGCCTAGACCCAATTTCAAAGTGCCCAAGAAGGGATGGCTCAGCAGCAGCCAAGTCCAATCAGCAGTCTAGATCATAAGGCAATCACCTAACAATAAGGCAGGCTTGATATCAAGCAGCAATCCAGTCCACAGATCAGCATCAGGTCCAGCAATTGCCAAGCAGGTCTGCAGTGACAGACAAGGTCCAGCTAGGAGGTCAGTCTATAGGTTCAAGGCCAGAGTTAGAGACTTCACAGGCATGGGCAGAGCTGAAGAGCAGCATCCCTCCAGCAAAAGCCAAACAGAAAACAAAGGCACAGAGCTGGGTTTAAATAGGGCTCCTGGGTGTGGTTCCAGGCACCAGGTGAGGCTGTTTAGGGTCATTAAGGCTTACTCATGCCCATGCCCTCAGAGCCTTAACAAGGGCACCTGAGAGCAACAGAAAATTCCAGTTCTATCCACAGGGCATATTAACACAGAGTGAGGTGTGCTTGCAGTGCAGTGATGGGTTTTTATTCCCTCTGTTAGCTGGTTGGTCTTCTTCCTCACCTATCCCCAGGAGCCTTCTATCAAATTAATGTTCTGTGCATGAGAAGACACAGCCAAGCAACCCCTTTATTTTTTTTGTGATCCAGTAAATCCTCTCGGAGACTGTATGATTCTGTTCACTTCTGGGAGACTTTGGAAGAATAGGTACATAAATACAACCCTCATCAATGCACACACCATTCTGAATGGGTAGGTCATAGTAGCCCCTGTACTGTTTATTTCCCATTCATTTCACCCTACAAGGAGTTAAGCTGTTGACTTTCCATTCAGATCTGAGTAGAAATCTAAGACAGGAATTTTGCCTGGTCTCCCAGAACAGCAGCAGAGCCATCCATGCATTCTCTTGTGTTGTTACCTCTGCTATTTAACTTGCTAAGCACAAAGTCTCCAAGCTCAGTGCTTTTAGTCAGGCCCCTAAACCAAATGGCACTACAGTGTGACCCTTCTCCAGGAGGTCTAGACCTTGGATGTGGCCCCATTGAGCAGCAGTAAGGAAGGAGGAAGGTAGAGAAATAGAAGATAACAGCCTGATGTCAAAGCTGGAGGAGGGAGCAGGATGAGGGTTCATGTGGAAATTTGGCAACCTCTTTGGTGTTTGTTCTGAATTATTGCAGAATTTGTTAGTCTATATTAAAAGTTCATAAGCAACAAGGATAAAAAATCATCTACACAGAATAGAAAGCCTATGTCTACTCTTGAATGAATTGCTGCTCTTCGAGATAACTTTTCTTCCTGCAGATGCTAAGATATTTTTCTTGAAGCTTGACAAAGAAAATACTGTCTCTTCCATGGAAAAAAGAGAGGTAGAGGAAACAAGTAAAAAGTAATACAAGTGTTTCAAATATAAATACTACTGAAGAATTTCTGGAACAGGTTGCTTGTGAAATAAGCAAATGAACACTTCCAACTGTGCTTTCCTGAGACAGTTTGTATGATATTTTGGGTTTGGTGGTAGTCCTTCTCCAGCTGAATCAATCCCCTTTGGATTTTTTCACCTTGATTCACCTTAAGTGGTCTTGAAAGAACTTTTTTGGCTGTCTTGACTGCATTTATTACTTTCAAGGAAAATTAAAACAATTGTGCAGTCATCAGTGTAGGATAAATCTTGCTCCTTCCTGCAGCTTGCATGCCTAAGGTCCTCAAAGTGTAAGGGTTCAGTTTCATGAATCACTGAATGGAAGCAATATGTTCTTACTCTTTACCTCCCAAATGTATGTGATGCTTCTCCATACATGCTATACATTTAATCTCATAGAACGGAGATATGCCAATGAAATGCATGCAATTGCAAAGAAGTCTAAAAAGAGAAGAAGGGAGAAACCTTGGTGCTGTTACATCACTTAAAGTTGTTAAAGTCACGATAAATCCTTTATCAGATTTTAAGCCCATCCCAACATAGGTAAACCTTTCCGTTTTCTGCTTGGTCTGTGCTAGATTGCTCCATTGCTTATAGAAAGGAATCACGTTTTACACCCAGATACATGGAGAATCATGTAGTGACGAATTTCCTGTCCCTCTGTAGCCCCATTTTTTATACTCCATTGTCACTGTGGTCTTTGATTTTGACTTTTTCCCTTGGCAGGTTCTTCGGGTGTTTTTGAGGAAATCAACTGGACAGTATCAGCAATCAGCATAGTGAGGCAGAGGCTAATTGCACTGATTAGTTGCTGGATGGCCAAGGGAGGTTAAAAGACCAAGGCCAACTAGAAAAGAAAGGACAGACAGAAACAGGTCTCTCAAGGTGGTAAAAGGTATGAAATTTGTATGCATGCAGTGTAGCTTATGGTTGAAGCAGGTTTGGGGGTCTTCTGCCAGTTTTACAAAACCTGCTGGTAACATGACACTTCTTCACCTATCTAAAGGAGAAAAAGTCATCTGGTTATCATGCATGCAACAGTGAAGCTGACTAGCCAGGATTACCTCTTCTTGCACCATGAAAAATTACATTCAATTGTCAGAGAAAAGGCTATGAGACTGTGGGGAGACTATGCTTCAATATGGCTCTCAGAGAAGGCCCATGTGTCATAAGGCTACTCTGAGTTTGGCTCACACTTGCTGGAAAGCACTTCAGTATCTTCCTGAGTGTCATGGGTTCAGCAGCAGCAGTCATTTTTCTCCTCCTTGGTAGCTGGTGCAGCACTGTGTTTTTGATTTTGGGCCTGGGAACAGCGCTGATAACACCAGTGTTTCAGTTACTGCTTAGTGATGTTTTGGTCTGGCCAAGGACTTTCTGAGTTTCATGCTCTGCCAGGGAGGAGGGGAGCCGGGAGGAAGCAGAGACAGGACACCTGACCCAAACTGACCAAAGAGGTTATTCCATACCACAGCACGTCATGCCCAAGATGGAGGACGGAGAGGAGAGACCCAGAAGGGTGGGGGGTGCACTGCGTGGTCGGGCTTGGTTTTAGGTGGTGAGAAATCGTATTCTTTCCTTGTATTTGCCTTGTCATTATTATTATTGGTGGTAGCAGTAGTGGTCTGTGTTATACTTTAGTTACTAAACTGTTCTTATCTCAACCTGTGGGAGTTGCATTCTTTTCGATTCTCCTTCCGATCCCTCCAGGAGCGGGGGGAAGAAAAAGGGAGAAGTGAGGTAGAGAGAGACTGTGTGGCTGAAGAGAGGCTTAAACCACGACAGTTCTTTTGGCGCCCAACGTGGGGCTCGAAGGGTTGAGATAACGACAGGATTAATAGCCACTCGTCACAATGCTGATTTATTGGCCCTCAAAGTTGTTGCTCTTGCGTTCATGGTTTCAGCCTGTTGTACCTTACTTACAGCCGGTATTTCTTATCTTAGCATGTTTCAGATATGGGTTTTGGTTTAAGGTTCTTGTTTCATTGTACTTTATTGGAATGGCTTGTGATACGGGCGGGCTCCAGAAGCCGTGGGGGGCGAATGTGTACCTGGCAGTTCGGCTGCTCTTCACCGTCCTGGCGAGGCTGTGGAGAGCCGAGGGGGGGCTGCCTCGGGAGCCGCCGGCTGCCGAAACGGCCCGGGGGAGCGGACCCGGGGAGCAGGAGCCGAGCCCCCCCACCGAGCCCAGCCCGACGGCTGCCGAGCAGAGGAAGGAGGTAGCAAAAGGGGTGAGCCCCCCGACTGAGCCCAGCCCGGCGGCTGCCGAGCAGCGGGAGGGGGAGGCTACCGAGCGGCAGGAGGAGACGGCAGAGAAGCCGGGCCCCGAGGCTGAACAGAGTCCCGTGGCCGAGCCCAGCCTCGTGGCGGCCGAGAGCATTCCCCGGCAGCTGCCCGCGGAGCCGCAGGAGAACGCAGGAGACCCCGCAGCACTTCCCAGCAAGGCAGAGGAGGAAGCTCTGGACTCAGACAAAGAGCAGCTGGTGGTGAGAGAGCCGGCAAGCGCAGCAGCTACACCAGCCCCAGTGGCAAGCACAGCAGCCTCATTTGAGAGCTCTGAAGGGTTTGAATGGCCTTTGGGTACCCTTGAGACCTGCCTGCTGATTGTGATGGGGATCAGCATGGTGGCATGCATACAGAGTGTGTTTTACCCACAACCATTTTGTCTGGTCCCCAGAGTTAAGCAGAGTGGGGTGTGGGCCTTGTCTGGGGTTAGTCTGCAATGCAGGATGACCAAGAGATTTTCCCTGCAGCTGGACAGTCATGAGTGGCAGAGTATGTGGGACAGTATGAGCGAGTATCTAGTCCACTGGGCCCCTCCAGTGCTTTGGAAGCATTGGAGATGGAAGGCAGCTGTATGGAGTCCCCAGTGACAAGCTGCAGAAACTGCTGGAGGGGAGAGTGAATTACTTTGAGCCTGGTGGGCCCATGACACCTCAGGCCATCAGGGCAGAGATGCAGCATACAGATGGGCTCGTGATCGAGGGGTGGACTTGGCAATGGACACTGTGGCCCAGGTTACTGACGAGTGTGAACTCTGCACACAGCCTCTCCTGCTCTGAAAGGCTGTTACAGAAGATGGAGCTTGACATCATGGACTGGATGGACTCAGCAGCTTTGTAGGGATTGGTCTATGCACTGAGGGATGATCTCTCTCCCTCTCTCTGTGTGTGTGTGTATGCATATACATATACATGTGATGGTATATTGACAATGTGGAATCTGAGCATAACGTGAATGGTATGGAATAAGGGGTGGATAACGTCATGGGTTCAGCAGCAGCAGTCATTTTTCTCCTCCTTGGTAGCTGGTGTAGCGCTGTGTTTTTTTGATTTTGGGCCTAGGAACAGCACTGATAACACCAGTGTTTCGGTTACTGCTTAGTGATGTTTTGGTCTGGCCAAGGACTTTCTGAGTTTCATGCTCTGCCAGGGAGGAGGGGAGCCGGGAGGAAGCAGAGACAGGACACCTGACCCAAACTGACCAAAGAGGTTATTCCATACCACAGCACGTCATGCCCAAGATGGAGGACGGAGGGGAGAGACCCAGAAGGGTGGGGGGTGCACTGCGTGGTCGGGCTTGGTTTTAGGTGGTGAGAAATTGTATTCTTTCCTTGTATTTGCCTTGTCATTATTATTATTGGTGGTAGCAGTAGTGATCTGTGTTATACTTTAGTTACTAAACTGTTCTTATCTCAACCTGTGGGAGTTGCATTCTTTTCGATTCTCCTTCCCATCCCTCCGGGAGCGGGGGGAAGAAAAAGGGGGAAGTGAGGTAGAGAGAGACTGTGTGGCTGAAGAGAGGCTTAAACCACGACACTGAGTTATAGGAATATATTAATTCACTGCCCCCCCCCCCCCCCATGCAATCAGAGTGCATCAGTCAAAAGGACAACAGCTAGAAAAAAAAAATATGGTAATAGCTAGTTCTGAAAGAAAAAAAAAGAAAGTAAGAGTTTTCAGTCAACTCAGGCAAACGTGGCTAATTGGAGAAGGATGTTACTACTCATAGAAGTGAAATAGTTCAGAGAGAAGTTTTAAACAAACAGAAGGTGAAAATCCAGAAGAGTTTGTGACTGATTGTCATGGGTTCAGCAGTAGCAGTCATTTTCCTCCTCCTTGGTGGCTGATGCAGTGCTGTGGTTTTGACTTTCAGCCTGGGAACAGCGCTGATAACACCAGTGTTTCGGTTACTGCTTAGTGATGTTTTGGTCTGACCAAGGACTTTCTGAGCCTCATACTCTGCCAGGGATGAGGAGAAGCTGGGAGGAAGCAGAGACAGGGCACCTGACCCAAACCGACCAAAGAGGTATTCCATGCCACAGCACATCATGCCCAGGATGTAAAAAGAGAGAGTAGAGACCCGGAAAGGTGGGGGGTGCACTGCAAGGTCGGACTTTGTATTGGGTGGTGAGCGATTGCATTCTTTCCTTGTACTTGCCTTGTCATTATTATTATTGGTGGTAGCAGTACTGGTCTTGTGTTATACTTTAGTTACGAAACTGTTCTTATCTCAGCCTGTGGGAGTTGCATTCTTTTGATTCTCCTTCCCATCCCTCCAGGAGCAGGGGGAAGAAAGAGGGGGAAGTGAGTGAGAGAGTGACTGCGTGAGTTATAGAGGTTTAAACCACGACACTGATTTAAGTCTAAAGAGCTAATCTTGCAACTGCAGTTAGCAGTCATGGTATCTGAGCTGTGATTAGAGACCAGATGGTGATTCCAACTGGGAGAAAAACACCCAGAGAAACTGATTAATAAGAGGTTTGGTTTAACTGGTAACTTAATAATAATATCTAAATAAAAAAAAAAGAGAGAGAGAATATAGCAAAGACATTTATTTACTTCAGTTAGATGCTGGGATTGTCCAAAATGTTTGCTGCTAAAGCCACCACAGATAACGCAAAAATGACAGGAACAGAACAGCACGAATGACTCAAAGTAAGAATTCAGAAACTCAGCACAAAGACCTCCTCACAGTACTCTCACAGAACTGTAAATCTCAAGCCCCGTAAGCCTGGGAATGTATAAATAATTTTCCCACAACTGATTTCAACCAAAGAAGTGTCAGAGTCCTCCTGAAACGATGAGGTCAAACCCAGAGACCACCGATCTACATCTCACAGGTTGAATAGCAGAGCTACCCTCAAGCATAGAAGGTGACTGGGCCTTTGCCCACATCTGTAAAATTTAAAGTCATTACATAAAGTCTAGATGAGCCGAAACAACTATAAACATTTCAATGCCTTTGTCAAGATGGGCTTGGCAAACAGCCTACTTCCCTAAAAGAGGAAGATGAGGTTTTCCATCTGCAACGTATGAGTTATAAAAGTCATGCAAACTTGAAAAAGATTTACTAGCTAATGGCACAAACACTTCACCTTTGACAAAAATCAGAAGAGCTGAGTTCAAACCTGCAGTGCCTACAAGTCACTGGCCATTTCTTTGCTTCCCGTTCAACTTCAAAAGGAGCGTCAACTGCCGGCTCATCTTCCAAAGCTGGAAATACCTACAGAAAGAAATTACCAAAATCATCATCATATTCTGATCTTAAAATTAAACCGCAATAAATGGAGATGTTGACCTTCAGAAAAGAGAGACATGGAGAAAGGGGCTTTGGAAAGTCAACCAATTGCATCCTTCATGGCAGCAGGGGAATAAAATGATGTGCTGGAGCAAAGCAGGCACATATATGGATGCTTGAAAAAAATAGGAAAACAACTGTCCTATACAAAAAAATCTCATTTCCAATTCAGCCTCTCTAAAAGTTTCTACAAATAAAGAGTTGATTGTCAAATCCTATTTTAATTAGACCCATTGGTGGGATTCATATAATTTCATATTAGCTATCCGAAAGCGAGTACCTGGTCTAAGCTAGTTATTTATCTTCCTTCTCCAGTAAGTGAAGAAAATCAGGTACTTTGAGAGGATACATAATTTTCATGGCATTCTAGAATAGTTATCTAAGGTAGTAGAATTAATTGCTCTCTGTAGCAATTGATCTTTATCTCTATTGACTACAGACAGAGTCTAAACATTTACCTTTGATGTGATGCTTCATTATTAGACAGCTAAAATCAGACATAAAACTCCCACTTGTTATGCCTGGGAAAGTAATCTCTGATCATGGGCCACAGTTTAACAGGGTAGAGCAGTTTTCAGCGCAGCGTATGTTGAAAGACAGCACCTATGTCCCCTTCCCCCCTGCCACTCCTATTATCCTCAAGTGCATGGAATGTCACATCAAAATATTAAAGCACACCTTGAATAGGAACTACAGATTCAGATTCTGATCTCTGTTCAGCAGTAATGGATTGTAGTATCGCACCAGAGAACACAGGTCGACTTCTGTTCAACAGGGAACTATGAAAAGGAACCCTCTGAGAAGGATAAGCCAATGAACCAAGAGATCAGTGCAGTCTTAACTAGGAATGGCACAAGTAGCAGCAGCTGTAAGAGGTTGCCACTCCAGCCATGCCAAAAGGAATAGGTGAGGCTTGCAATAAATAGTGCAGTAAAGTACAAGGGTGTAATATAAAATGGAGATAAAGAGAATGCAGTCAGTCTTCTTACATGAGGGGACACCTAAAACTGGAAATTGAGCTCCCAAGGTAGGACAGAACTAGAACAAATGGACTTAGAACCTCACAAACAGGCAGGAACGCTAACAGGAAAGTACACTTAACCCAGGAAAGATTTCCAGGCTCCCATTACAGCCCTGGGTCTTTCAGAGCCTAACTGGAGGCCATCAGTAATCAGGTGTGGTTTAAATCCTAAGTTAAATTAAGGGAAATTGTTACTTGATGTGGTTTTTAATACTAACTACAGAAAGGGAAAAGAGAAAGGAGGGAATGCTGCCTTTTGGAGTATCTAGAAAGGCCCAGCTGCCATGTTACATAGACATTTCCACCAGGCTTTGCTGACCAGGAGGTTTGAGTGAAGCAGGGCTCTTTAAGCTCTTAAGCTCTGAGGAGTTGCTAAACAATACATGGAAGGTTTAATTTACATACACCAGTTGTGAACACCAGCATAACTAAAATGGGTGGATAGATGCTGACCTAAGTTTATCATCCCCTGACCAGCACAAACCCTGATGACTTTACTCATATAAAAATATTCTCAAGAGTCTCATAAAGTTAGAGGACATGTTAAAAATAACTCATTCAAGAGGCAGACCTTTAGCCCTTAACATTGCTTTATTAAATCATTAAACATGATGTATTCATATAACATTAAGGTTCTGACCTTGGATGCACAAAAGTAAGGAAATTCAGAGGAAAGTTTGAACCTCTCTCTCTGTATCTAACATCAGACTTTTGCCTACTGTTTGCACTGAGGACTTGTGGCACCTACTGCAGCTACGAAAGGTCTCCTGGTGCTTTGGTGACCCTTTCAGTTTGCAGGTACAATAGATTAAGGATATGACTTTATACCGGACATGAATTTTCTTGTGCTCTAAGGTTGAATTCAGATCTTTAGCCAAGTTTGGAGATTTTTCTGAATTCAAATGTTCCTGTGTTTTAAAGGTATCGAGACAAAGCGAAGACAGACCCCTTATGGACAGCACGCTGTGGTGGTTAATGCAGAAATACGAAGTCTTTACAACCAAACTGTATGAAGACTGAAAACACCTCCTCTCGCCTGAGAATCAGCAGGAAAAAATTCTGGCCACAAAAAAGGATTTTTCCTTTTTACTTTCAAATGGACTCCAGAACTGGGGCTTAATGTAAAATTATGGTTTAATCATGCACTCCATTGTTCTCTAATGAACTAAATGGAGAAACTCAAACTTACATACTTTTTTCCTTCCCAGACTTCACTGGGGAGTTATGAAGGGGTTAATTCCTTAATTAAAAAAATAAAAATCAGAGCACATTAATAATTATTCTCCCTCAGGTAAAACTGTAATGCCAAATGCTATCTCTGAGCATGCTGTCACAGTGCCTGCGGAATTTCTTTTACAAAATTACAGATGTGTGAACAGAAACTTGAAATAACAAAAAAAAAATAACTGGGAACACCTATTTCCAAAAATAAAAAACCAATGCAGAGTAACGTAGGATAGCAAATAATTCTCTTATACAGTCAGGAAGCTCTATGCACGGGAGAATAGAGAAGCCTTGTTTACTTTAGACAT
Organism: Ara ararauna; assembly: GCA_028858755.1. Classification (NCBI taxonomy): domain Eukaryota; kingdom Metazoa; phylum Chordata; class Aves; order Psittaciformes; family Psittacidae; genus Ara; species Ara ararauna. Next base: position 1,028,899 of record CM054381.1, on the reverse strand, counting down.
GTATTCACATCATCTTCCTCAGCCTCCAGTTCCCTCCAGCACAAGCGTCTCTGTTTCATTCGTTCCTTCAGCACTGCCTGAGCTCCCATGCCGCTGCTTTCAGCTCTCCCATATCCCCATGGGTCTCCCCAGGGAGAGAGCATGGGAGGATGAGTGCACACATGTCCCACCGGAGCCTCATCAGCCACCGGCTCGCAGAACCTAAGGGTCCCACAGGCTTTACATCACCCCTAGACCATGCATCCTGTGGGATTTTTTGGTCTCTACCTCTCTGACAAATTTGACTAAAATTAAGCAAGAGGTGACAGCTGGAGAGCGGCAGGATGGCTGAGTGACATCCTCACACACAGCAATCCATTGATCCTCATTGCCGCCTTAGAAAACAAGATGTGCCAGAAGGCGTCTGAAAGAGGAAATCATGCCTTAACATCAGCCCCACACTGCTTAACTCTGCATTTCTTATCTCCATGTTACTTACCAAGCCACATGAGTCCTTGGCCAGTACAACCTTCCCTCTCAAAGTACCTTCACATCTGGGGGCCTTCCATCCCTCCCACCTGTGCCTCTACCCCATACTCAGGTGTGTGAAAAACTGCATCCCTACAGATGAAGAAGCACCTTTGCTCTCCAAATGATCCCCTCAGGGTGAACAGGGGGAAAACTGCCTGGTGCCACAGACCACATTGGTGGGGACATGAGGTGATCAGTTTCACCCCTTTAAAGGGTGCTGCTTTAACCCTCATTCATTGCCTAACCAATGCTGTTCTCATCAGTTCCATATAATAGCTAGTTTATAATTGTATTGTTGCTTACAAATGCTAGACAGGTGTCATAGATTTTGTTCTAATTTTTAACACAGGCTAATATATAAAAATTATATTAAAATGTAACAAAAGAAAAAAGGAAAAGAAAAAGCCTTTTAGGGACCATGCAGAAAGTAAAAATAAAACTAAATTGCCTTTTCAGCCTAAGAACTTTGATAGTTTCCAAATAACTACAATGGGAAATGTATATTTAATTTAGACTCCTGCATGCAGGTACTTCAAGATTTCAATTCTATGCGGTGTAGCACCTAAGGTCTGTCTGGGATAGTCAGAAATGTGTTTCTAATTGCTTTCTTCATGCAAAAGAGATGCCATAGATTAAAACAGCAGACCTATTAATCATCAATCTAGGTGCAGCTAGTCTTCTGCATACAATATTTATAAGTGTTTACATACCTCTGGCTAATGCTCACAATCAATAACTGCTTGACAAGGCACGCTAGAGAGTTATCAAGAGTCTAAATCTTTCCAGGAGATTTAGTCTATAGTGGATCTTTATTGCAGATTATATTTGTGATAAAAAGATGTTTTTAAAAGAAAATGCTTTTTAAATGTTTATTTTTACAGGGAACTGAAAAATTGGCTGGCTATTTCTTGTAGAGCTGTCTGGTCTTTCAAATCATCATCAACTACTTAATGAGCAAATAGCATTTTTCTCCTGTCTTTGTAGTTTCAAAAGGTATCAGGATGAAATAGGCCTTATGTGAGATACAAGGTGGTGGGGCAACCCAATTAGTATATTAATTTAATTGTGTCTCCCCACACCTCATGAGACCAAGTAGGAGTCTAATCAAATACACGTAAAGTCTATTCACATTTTACATATTTCTGGTTGTTGGAAAATCCCTATTTACATTCTAAAGCGTGCATTCATCAGCTGCTGGTCAAACAGCATCCAAGCATTCGCTTTTTCCTTTCACAGCCAAGCTCAAAGAATTACTGTCATTCAGCAGTGAGAACTACAGAGTCCTCTTGCATTTCCACTGAGCTCTTCTGGGGAGAAACAGAGCCGCTCCGATGGTTCATTCAGTTATTTATGTATTTTGTAAATGAACCCTGTGATGATGTTCATCCCTTCTTTTTTTTTTTGCTGCTTGCAAATAATTTGTGATCCAATCCAAATGCTGTGACTGTATATCTTATTTACAGGCATTTCCACACGCTTATTCCAGTCTTTGGAACATTTGCAACCTCTTTGCTTTGAGTATGTATTATTTGGTCTCCTCGGTGTGGGACCGGACACATGAGAGATACTAGAGGACGAACGCTGAATCATTTTGCTTGCAAAAAGAGCAATTCCCCAGCCATTTCTATGAGACAGAACCTGGGGGGAGAGTCATAAATATTTGGGTGAAAAACCAAAACTCAGCTCTTTGGAATTCTGCATAAATTATGCTACACGTGACCTCACCTCTTCTTTTTCCTTCTTGAAATTTCCCTCTTGCCATTGCTTTCAAGCAGTACCAAGGCCCTCACATTCCTAGCCCCTGCCATTCAGCTGGACTTCCATGTTACTGAAGCACAGGGCTCTGCACTTGGCACAGTCACAGCCTTGCTCTGGGGAGCATTTGCTCTCATGTTTGCCTGTCTGCAGCTCCTGGCCGGAAATACAAGAAAACCCAGCTTCCAGCTGCGAACCTGGCAATAGGAAACTGAGGGCATCTCATGAAGAAAAGAGGGGAAATACTTCTGGAGGTCACCAAGCCACAGCCAATTCCTTTGAAACACTGTACAATACACTAAGTTTCTGTGGTAGATGCAAACATTGCTTGTCAATAGCATTCACAGCTTGATTCAGCTTAAACTCTGCTTGCTCTCTGCTGCCAAAGGCTGGGGTCTGCGATGGTATTGGTTCCTTCTTCCTCTGGGCTACCTCAGAAAAAGTGGGGAGAGAGTTCTATGAATTGATCCTCTCTGTCTTCAACTGTCCAGTAACAGCAAACTTGTAATTACTGGAAATGAGGCTAATGTTCAGCAGCAAGCTGTGCTTTAGTTGTGCAAAATGATTTTTCAAGCATAAGCAGAAAAGCCCCTGAGGAAGAAATATGCTGTATAATCATGAGAGGAAATACAGCAGATTTTATTGAGGACACCATCCCTCTACTCAGCGCAGACCCAGAGGCCCTCCTCGAGCAAATGTAACCCAGGTCTCTAAGCATTCTGCTCCCTTGTATTCAATTCTGAAGCAATTTACAAGAATCTAGAGTCTTAGTATTGAAGAACTGATGCCTGAGAAGGAGCAATACATTTCTCCACACGAGTATGTATTTGCGTGCTCCAGGGGGATGTACATCTGAGGCCGTACACATCCCTTCAATAGCCCCAAGAGCATCACCAAGCTGTTCAGGCTGCTGTGCCACAGGCTCCACAAGTTAAACAGCTAAGAAAGATGCTCTGTGTGCACAGATAAGAAGCAGGCAGACAGCTGTGCTTTTAAGCCCCTAATTAAGCACAATATTAAGCACATAATTGGCTTTAAACTCATAAGCATTGAAATGAGCAGTGTTACTCATCTGCTTAAAGTAAAGTGGTGACTGCAGGACCTGGCACTGTCCCACCACTGCTCTTCCAGCTGCACCCTCAGTGTTGGTCCTCACGGCAAACCCTGGTTTACAAGAGAGATAGCCTCAGTGTGTTATGTGCAGCAGTCATGAGGGCTTCACACTTCATGTACTCACATGGTGGGGGACGTATTTAGCAATTTGCTTCCTGCCTGAGCACTCATGAGCTTTGTTTGGGGCTGCAATGTAAAGTCCTCACACCTTTTTTTACAGCATTTCATCACAGCATTAAAGCTGTCAACAGGTTCACTGGACACGAACTGGCAACTGAGACCTGTAACCTATTACACAGAACAGTGTGTTGCTCCTACAGTGTATACCACAAACTTGGCAACACATATAGCACTCATACAGGAATCTACTCCAACGCTGGGCTGCCACTTTGCCCCCACACACATGGTCACAACCTTGCCCGTGTATGCCTTTCAAGTTATGTCTGTTAAAATAGCCAGCCCCACACCACAGTCGGTCACAGCTCATGTCATGTTAACTATTTTAAGGATTGCTTCCATTTTTAACGACCCAAAAATTAAACATCATGTGCCCGGCTTTTTTAGGCATGTTGAACACTATCAGATTTAGCTGCTGCTTTGGAAGAGGGGAAAAGTAATAGCTCAAAAAAAAAATCAAAACAAAACCAAACCCCTTTATTCTCCCCCCCCCCCCCCCCCCCCCGACCCTGTCAGAATGTTTTTCCAGTGGATGTCAAAATAGCAAAGCATAATTTTTTTTAGTCAGCAGTGCTCATATAATGCTCTCTTACGGGCATGCGTTCAGCAGCTCTTGCTGAAGGGAGCATCAGTACCTTCCAGACAGCCGAGTATCTTGCTCCCAGCTCCTCTAAATGCATTCCATGTGAACTAGTTTAATTGGTTTCATCTTCAGCATCTCCCATTGTGTTCACCAGCAAAATCTATACATACGCAAATTGAGCTAAATGGCAATAGACTTTTTCCATCAAGGGACTATTTTTTCAGCACGCACGCATATGTTCAGCTTTGTTGCCAGGCCCCTATCCACTCTAATGGAACACAGTCATGCCCAGAACATTACTTTTTCAATATTTTAGAAGTACCATTTAGCACAAACTTTCTCTCTTTTCCCCACATGCACGCTATTTACAACTCCAGTGGACCATTTCAATGCTCGCTTCAGGTTTCATCTCTAGAATTAGACAGACAGAATATTAACCACAAAACCATTTTGGCTTGAGCGTGATCTAACATTTAAAAAAAAAAGAAAGGAATTTCCTAATGCTCCTTGAGCATCAGAGGTATGCGGCTTCCTTAAAGGCAATAGCCAACCTAATAGGATGGCCAGATACAACATTTTATTCAGATGACATTTTGGATTTACATGCTAAGTGTCCCGCCTCTGGTTACCCCTCCCCTTACTGCCTTTGGATGCACCTCCCTCTTATTTCTCTGTTTATCTCCTTTTAGGGTTCCCTTTCATGACTCTCTGCAGCCATGTGGCACCCAACTGACTGCTGAACCGCAGAGTCAGTTCGCACCGGCTCAGTTCCATAGGCTGTCCAAAGACAGCATTCTTTTGCACCACGGCGCGTGTCTGCTGCCCAAAGCTGACATTGCCTTTACCCAGAGCGCGTCTCTTTAAGCCCGCGGTGTCTCAGAGCCTTTGCTCTGTCCCTTCCCTCCCTCAGCCCCGGCCCCAGGAGCGCAGAGCCTCTTCCCGAATACGCAAACCCAACAGCGCTTCTCCCGCGGGCATCACCCACGCACACAGAGCTCCCGCCCTCGCTTCGCCCCCTAAAGCTCCACCCGCGCGCCGCCTCTCCGGTGCCCGCTCTGCGGCATCCCGGAGCGCGGCTCACAGAGAGCAAACGCCCGGACCCTCCTCCCACAGCCGAGAAGCCAGGAGAGAAAGCGGTGCGGGGCATTACTCACACAGGGGGACCTCCATAACGGTGCCCCCAGCACGGCAATGCACCCTCACTCGGCATCTAAACCTCCGTCCGTGCGCCGCCTCTCTGGTACCCACTCTGCGGTACCCCGGAGTGCGGATGCAGTCCTGGAGAGAGTACATTCGGTTGTGCTCTATGGAAGAGCCCTTTTCTCTCCTGGACCCCTTCTGGGCTACAGCCATCAGCCCAAAAAGACAGCTCTGCTCATCCTACCTCTTTTATCCCAGGGGGGGGTTTGCCCCACCCCTGCCCCAGGGCTCTGAGGGAGGGGTTGTGGGTGTTGCCTGGGGTATATAAGGAGCAGGGATGGAGGGAGGCACTCATTCAGCTCTGGGGCTTGAGCAGAGTGAGTTCTGTGGTGTTTGTTTTTTCTTTTGTGGCTTTTGAGTCCTGTGGTGTTTTGTGCTGTTGTGTTTTGCTGTTGGCTGCAATGGAATCATCTGGGTGAAGAGCTCCAGGACAGGTCAGGGATTCCCAGTGTGTGCGTTCATAAGAGTTTCTTTAAGGTTTGGTTTTCTGGAGTACCATAATTATACAAGGAGTTTAGGATTTTAAGGTCAGTTATTTGTGAGTTTAAATATTTTGTATTTTGGACAATGAGTGCCTTCTTTTTGGAAGGCAGAGCCTTGAGATTGCTTATTGCAATTTGTTTTCTGTTTTGGGTTGTTGCTTAACCTATTTGCTGTGGGGAGACCCAAAGGAGGGCAGTGAGAAGCAGAAATAATGCTTTAAATGTCAGTGTTCCAGTGAATGCAAAAGTGTGCATGGTTGTTTTTGCTGTTTTTCCAGCTGGGGATCTCATGAACAGATTCCCTGTACAGCAGTCTGGCTTTGTTTTAGTTTCCAGAAGTATGTTTTCGTATTTTTACTTTCTTGCCTGTTTTTTTTCTCCTTTTTTTTCTTTAGTTTTTTTTCTTTTTTAAGGTCCAGGAGGCACTTCATGTTCAGTTTGCCTGAATTAGTTAAGTTTTATGCTGTATTTAAACTTAGGGCATGGCTGTACTAGTGAAGAGAAGCCAACAAGTAGTTTTGGGTTTAAGTTGCATATCGCCTGCCTTCTGAAGGCTAGTTCTGCATTAGGAAGTGTCTGTGTCTGTTCCTTTCAGGAAGGAGCCCAGGTAATATTTTCAAGGCTGATATCAAGGAGGGGGTATTTCCTTTTACTTAACTTTCTAATGAAATATGTGGCTGTAAAGAGTAAGGAGACTTTGAGGTGGTGCTGACATTTTGTTGAATGGGAAGGGGTCTGGTTGGCATGCTGCTTTGGCTGGCAGCCAGGCTTGTGTGAGATGCTCCTTGGCTGATGGGAGTGGAGTTGGCTGCATGGTGTATGCTGAGGTTTCCTGTGTGTTACTGCAGTATGTGGTGTGGATTACTATGAAGTGTGTCATAAGTCTGTCTCTTGTCCTTCAGGATTCAGTGCATGTTCAGATACTCAGTGCTGTTGTTTGACATACTTTCCATCTTTTGGAGGAAGGAGCACATTCCTACCAAGGAGCCAAGCACTCTCTGTCCTTTCTGTTACTGGGATTTGCTTCCTTTTGAACTCTCTGAAAATCTGCTTGTTTCTTAAAATCCTGAGACAGTGGTAGTAGATCCAGCAGCCAGTTGAAAGCCATCTGCAAGCTTTGGGTCACACTAGGTCTCTATTAATTAGCAGAAAACCCATTTTGGGTGCTTGGTCTGTGATTCATTCATTGGTTTAAAGTCTGTGGTGCTTTGTACTTTCTCACAGGGTGTGACAGTTGCTCATGAATGACTTGGAAAAGTTCTTGTGAGATAGCCAGTTTTGTGAGCTTAAAAGCCTTTGTAGCAAGAGTCTTTATATTTCTTTGTGCCATAGCTGTGAACATTGTGAATTTAGAAATGTTTTGTTTAAAGGCCAGGGCACATGCTAGCTCCACAGAGGTTGGGTTTAAAAGCACAGTATTTGTTCCTTCAGGCACTGAAAGGAATTGTGTGTCCTCATGGAATTTTGTCAGTTGATTTTTATCAGATTTCACAAATACCTGTTACTTTTCTTTTTTTGTTAGCTTTGGAGTTTGGGCATGATTTTGCTTTCGTTTGATTGTTTCTTGATAGAAGGCATATGACTCAGTTAAAGGTAGGAACAGCCAGGTGGTGAACAGGAAATCAGTGGAAGCTGTTTTAATCAACTGATGATGAAATCATCTGTGAATGTGTGTTTTCACTATTTGACCAGTTTGAGGTATGGCTCTGTGATATCAATCACAGAGTATCTCTTCTGTTCCCCCTTGCCAGTGGCTAAAACAATTACTTGGGATTAATTTTTTGATATTTCAACAGATCTGTACTGCACAGGGTGTGTGGATTCTGCTCTCACCAAGTACTCAGTTTTGTAGCTTTGTGTCCTGCGTGTGTGTGCATTACTGAAGGTTGAAAAGAGTTTGATCCCATGTCTTTCATTTAAGTTCCTCTGCAGCAGCAGAAGGATCAATTTGCTTCTGCTTGTTTTTCCACCTTCTTCAAAAATGAAGTATAATTGTGCCCCCTCCTTTCCAGTCTCCCAGCTGACTGCTAGGGCTGCAGCCCTGTAATATTCTTAGAGACCTGAGATGAGTCCTTAATGAAAATCACTGTTCTGCTGCAGTCCCAGGGCTGTCTTGGAGCATCTCAAAATTAGAGGGAAAAATAAGTTTTTCTGCTAGTGAGACAAAAGTGGATTACCTTTTCCTCTGCTGCAGGTGATGAAATTCAGTTTTGTGCTGCCAGTGGAGGGATTCCTCTGGGTGCTGGCTTCTTGGCCATGTGTTAGGATGCAGTGGTGAGGATAAGGGGTGTGTCTGGCAGACTATGGCCTTTTTTTCCCCATCCTTCTCCTGAATTGTGTGCAAAACCCACAGGATAGCATTGTCATGTGAGGTGCATGGGTGCTAAAGCTGTCAGTGCCAACCACTGGTTCCAGGAACTTGCTTGGTCTCAAAGTTGCTGAAGGATGGTGGTAGAGTGGATGCTGCTGAGACAAGGTGAGCTGGGCCACACAGGAGAAGTAGGAGATGATTCTTAATTGATCAGGGCTATATTTAAGGAGTAATTTGACATATGTAAACCTTATTGGTGATCAGCAAATGGAGTTAAATTGTGTGAGTTTGTTGTATGGTACGTATAAATGCCATGAATTATGTATTGATTTTAGGATTAGACAATGGAACCATGAAAGCCATCTTTGCTGAGCCACGTTTTCTCAGCCATGCTGGCTCTGGAGGGTAATGGTAAAGTAACTATTATTTACAATAATTTCCCCTAGTCAGTTCCTTTCACAAAGTGGAAAGCTGGGTAAAGTCATTTCTGACTTTACTTGATATAGCCAAGAGAAAAATCTGTCTCTTTAGAAAATTCTGTTTTAAAATAATGCAGAAACTTAAGCTAAAGCAGGCAACAGATAATTTCAATATCTTGAAAATGAAAGATATGAAAATAATTCAGTTTCTAAGTGCACAGTTTATGAATATATTGAGGGTTGATTATGATACTTGTAAGGACATGTTGTTAGACAAATGTACTGTACTAGCCACAGTATGAAATCTGTGTTGTAGTGTTTTGATAAAATGGGCTTTGAGGTATGACACATTATACTCCTGTCAGTGGTCAGAAATCTCAATAAACTGCAGAGGATTAGATAGATCAAGCGGATGAATACATGAAACAAGCTCTTAGCTTTCAAATCCTGGCGATGTGATATTCAGACATAACTGCTTTGTGACTAAAAATGCAAAAGGATGAGTGAAAAGCTCTGGACCTGCACAGGATTTTAGGTATGTACTCATAAATAGGTATTTTGGATTATCTTAAAAACCAGTGAAATACATATTTAGTCTGATATGCTGCATCTCCTGTCAAACATTATATACATATGCTTTATTCTCTCTCTTCCTCAAATCAGTTACAAGCCATATAAAACAATTAAGGGCAGGATTGTAAACAAAAAAAAAACCCAACCAATTTTTGGATTAATTTCTTGGTAATACTGGCATAAAATTACTTAGGATGTTTTAGAGAGAGGGTTTTGTAGAGGGCATATATTTGGTATACTGGCTGCATGTGATATGAAGGACACAGTGTATTCAGTTGAAAGGTGGCAGGTAACCATACTGTACTTGAGGGCAAAAGAAGGACAATATATTTGGTTGGTAATTATTGTCCTTAGCAAGTTTGTATCCTTTATCCCAAGGGAATGCATTGACCATAAAACCCCACAAGAGTAAAACTCCAGGGGTTTGTTCATGCCTCCAGAATTCCAAGATAAATGTTATAAAGGGGATCAGCCATCATGTGTTATCTATTGACAGACAGTGCACATTTTTCTCTCTGTACCTAAACCCTTCTTTACCCTCTTCTTCTTTGCTTAAATTGACTTGCTTGTTTACAACAAGTCTTAACACACCTTCATTCTAATTAGCATTTCAGTTTATCTTTTAGACCAGCATGCTCTGGGGTGTTACGCGTTTGGTTAGCTCTTTTTATCTTTTCCCCTCCTGTCTTTCCCCGTTGGCAAGGGTGTCCTGTGCAGATCTCATGTCGTTCTCTGACTCTGTTGTTATATTTTGAGGTGTTTATTCCCCAGACTTTCATTTTTCTGTGCAGGTTTTTATCACAGTGGTTTTGTAGACCTGCCAGGACTCAGTGTGAGCTTCCTGCAGGTTTTGGCTTGTCCTTCTGTCACAGTAGGGAGATGATGCCAATCACTTATCAACCCTGAGTCTTGATGATCAGTGTGGGGCTCTTAGAGGTTTGCAAAGCCCAAAGGAAACCCATTCACATAAAGAGCACTCTGTGGTTTGTGTGGTTCCCTAGTTTATCTCAAAGGCTCGCACATCAGTGACCACTGTGCATAGACAAGCAGAACCAAATTGTGGTGAGTAGAGAGCTGCAGGCAGGTACTGGAGAGTGAAGTGAGGGACTACTATTATAGTAGCATTCTGAAGGTAAATAACAAGCGAATTGCAAGGGAATGAAGAAAGAGATTTGGATTTTTCTCCGTGTATCCATTGACCTGTATCCATCCTGAAAAATGAGTTGCTTTGTCTTTTTTTTTTTCCCCCTGTTGTTTAGCTTTAGCGGTGTTCTGCAAAGGGGGGGATTGTGAATAGGTTGCTTGTAAGTAATAGCTAAAGGGGCTATTATTTCTAAGCTCAACAGGAAATATTCCCTTGTTATTTCTTGAGGTTGTGATTGAGGAGTCATAGACAGAGCTTCTGTTTGGTGAAAGAGCATTGTATTAGCTCTGCTGACAGCGCCAAACCACCTTTGAAGGCAAGCAGTTGCTCCTCTTGTTGAACGTGATTTTGATGTTTGCTCTGATGTAAGTCAGAATTAACCTACAGAAGTGTGTCCATTTGCACTGACTCTGAAAGTAGAACAAGAAACAACTGTGTTTGCTGGATCTGAGAAAGTAATTCTCTGGCCTCGGATACTACTTATTTCTTGTCAGATTTCATTGTAATTGGTCAAGATAAATGTTGGGACAGCACAGTTCTACCTATTCAAATTCATGCCTGTTTCAGGTCATGACTGACTCAATATATACACATGTATAAGCAGCAGTGTCCCCTGGGACTCTCCAGTCATCTCTGCTATCTGTACCTTAAGAAAATGTAAATCGGCTCTTTAAGGCTCTTAAAAACTGCTGGACTTGCTCTAGAATCCAGAGCTTCATTTCCCTCCGGTGCATGTGTGGCCTGATGTAACTCCCAGGATGTAAAAGGCAGCATGCTCATGAGGCAGGCTGCACTCATGTGATAGAGTTAAAAGTGAGGGCAGTAAGTAGGAAGTACTTGTGTGGGGACTGGCAAGATATGAGAAATGTAACTCTAATGGCAGATGTATGAAAAGATGAGAAATCAGACCAGGAGAAGATGGTGTGGCAGGAGGTGGTGAAGGATGAGAGAGTCCTCATCCCCTCACCACAGGAGCCCAAGGAGGAGCTGGAAGGGCTTTGCTGAGAAGGCAGCTTAACTGTGGAACTCCTCCTGAGCTGCTTGGGTGGACATAGTGATTCAGATCTAGATGATGTGAGGAGGAGGTGAATAAGAAAGAAGGGGAGGTGGTTAGCCCTGGGCAATGGGTTCTTCTATTTCTTTCCTTACAACAGGTGCCAGCAGTAGATGCCTTTGAAACATGATGACTGCTAACTCAATATTCAGAGATTTGCCTTCCTTGTGCAACTAGGAAATTATGGTGCTTGTCATGGTATGGTATGTTATGGACAGGGACTTGTAAATCTTTTCATCTACACTGCTAAGCTCTCTTTTATGGCTGTTTTTTTTCATGTCTAGTATAGGAAACAATGTCTAAACATGCAATTTGGAAGAAGCTTCATCTCTCCCGGGTTTCCTGTGCTTATCACACTTTTTATTCTCACTTGCCTGCCCTGGAGTTCTGTGTGTCAGCTGGCATGGGAAAGTACAGAATCAGAATAGTTAGGGTTGGAGAGGACCTTAAGTAGGCATTTGAGAGTAAGAAAGAGCAAATGCAGCACAAGAGTGAGGGGGAGAAAGAAGGCAGAGAATAGGTATTGTTCATGAGGAAATACAAGGCAGGGAAATTCACAGAATAAAAAAAGGCTAGAATATGTCCTTGATGTATTATGTCAAGGGAAAAATAACTAATTGAAAGTCACTTTCACAGTGTTTCAGGAGATGGAGTCAGGGATGAATGGCACAAAAGGAAGCTATTTATGTATAAAATACATCTTGGAAAAAAGAAAACACTGAGAAACTGGTGAGGTAGAGGGACAGCCTGGAGGTGTACTTGAACTTTTCCACTGCTTTTGGAGTATTGCTTGATTATTTTCTCTACCTTTGATGGAAAAAGCTATGAAGTATTGGAGTTATTTGGTAGAATGGCTTCTAAAGGTCTGATAAAACCAGCAACCCTGTAACTATATGCTTGTTCAGGTTGTCTACTCTTGGTGTGTTGAAAATTTGCCCCTTGGCAGTTACCTTTTTCTGCTCTTTGTTTCCTTGCTATCTGGCATGGGCACTTGCTGACAGAGATGGTTTAGGATCCATATCATGTTGTGGGTAATTTGCAGCACATTACTGCCCTGAAGAGAGATTTTCCTGGGATGATACTGTGTCAAAACAAATTGTTGGCGTTTTTTTAGCCTAGGACTTTGGATGGAGTGCACTCAAGGCTCTTCCTCTTCCATCTGCATTTCTGAATGTGTTTGATGTCTGAAGGAAACTCTCAGAAGCAAATACAGTCCAAATAATTCTTCTAGCTACACTGCAAGAATTTTTCAGTGCATGGTGGATGTAGGATTAGCAGGCTCTCCAAGCCTTTTTATCTGATATCATGTCTGTTCCAAGGACAGCTATGCTGAATATAAGCTGCCTGCCGGGCTTCCTCTTTTGAAATGGTTGCATTGTCTGTATGCTGATGAACTGGATCTATGTTTGTTTGATAGTTTGTTTTTTTTTCTTGTTCTTGAAGGCCTGACTAGACCTGTTGTTGAATTCTGAGCTCTTGACTGCTTTGATCATTCTCAAGGGAAGCCCTTGGGCAAGAAAGAAAATGATAAAGCTGGTTATTTGTGGCACATTGAAGCCTGGACTTCTTAGGAGTGTTTCTCTACAGGTGGTGCCCTGAGAAAACCTTAGAGAGGTTTTCACATGTGCAGGTGAATGCTTTTGAGAACTACCAGGTCATATAAAAAGTATCCAAGTACATGGTGAAATATCACAAACTGTTTTAAAATGCCATGGAGCTTTTTCCTGCTATTGCTGTCAATACAAAAAGCTACTGTACAAGAAGAAAGAACTTTGCTATCTGAGAACCTATGGATAGATGTTAATGTGCAGGTTTACAGATTGATATATACCTTAAGAATTATATCTATATGCATTATTTGTGTCTTCCAAGTAAATAAGAAATCATATTTTTCAGGCTACCTACTACGATATTAAGATAAATGCTTCTTTACCTTTGTATTCCATCAAAGTGAAATATGCTGTTCTCCTCAGAGATCATTGCCCCCCAGAAGTTCACAGTGTTTCATAAAATACACAGCACAGATACTAAAATTAATAGCCTTTGCAGATCTTCTTTTGAAATCCATCCTGATAATAGGTATTTTACAAGGGGAATTGTTAAGAACTTGAGGAACTGGACTTTTCTCAAAAGCTTTTGACATGCTGCTGTTTCATGCCTAAGAGTTTTAAAAAGCGGGGTGGGAGTAGGGGTGGGCTGTTTGAGGCATTCATAAGGACCCGATGTTCTTAAGGCCCTCTTATGTGACCATTTGGTGTGGAGCAAAGGTGTTGACAAGTTGTGAAAGATTCATTCACAGGTACAGGGCAGTACTTATGCCTGGGTGCTCTACTGGCAAGGATTTGAGTTATTTTCTTTTAATGGCTATTTTTGCTTTCAAGCGTATGTTTTTTCCTCCGGGTTCAGTGCAGGGTACTTTTCTAGCAACTAGAGATGAATGCTAAAAATGGAGTAGTAGTTCTTTAATCGACCAATTCTGTTGATTGCCACACACTCAGTCCTGGCACCTTCCTTGTCTTTGAGGTGTCTGAAGAGGTACAGAGGCAAGATGAGAGTCAGAGATGAACCTGTATGCTTGCCCTCAGACTAATGCTCCCAGAACATGATGCCAGACTCTATAACAATATGCTTCCTATGAATAAGGAGCGGGTCTGGCTTTATTAAAGATGCCTAGATTCAAAAAGCAATTTGAAAAATTGACAGAATGGTTCTTATTCACTGTAATCTGCTAGCTAAGAAAACAAAAAGATAGGAGCGTAATACAAAGTTCTGATTGCTGACAACCAGATCAAGAAATGTCATCCCACTGGGCATGCAAGTACACAGTTTGGAGGAAAATATGCAGGTGAGGGCTGTATACGTTATCCTGTTCCTGCCCACAAATGGAGCTGAGTGTATTGAAGGGCTTTATCTTTGTGAGTTAGCAGTGTTGTGGGCAGAAATGGGTGAAATGATGCAAAGCACTGTTTATGATCTCCATCTCCATTTCAAATGGCGGTTAGTTTATGTGGCTGTGTTGGCCTATTTAGACAATGATTCTGCTTCTTCACTGCACAGATGGGTGTAGTGACCCTTTCTGAGCAAATACTCTTAGTTTTCCATTAGCAAAATGATGCTGTTTGTGATAACTGAGTGGGGGGAGTGGATATATCCCAAACTCCCCTAAGACCCTGTCAAATACTTGTGATGAACTGTGTGGGTTTTACTCTTCTATGGAGAGCTCCCTAAGGAGGCCTTGTTATGCGTACTCTTTGGAGAATTAAGTATGCAAATAAGTAACCTTTGGAGAAGTAGCACAAAAATCTCTAGCTCAGAAATCAGCGAGTGTTTGGGCCAGGGAGCCCAGGTTAGTGGATCAGTGCAGAATCCTGGTGATGATGACAGATTATATATGCAATGAGCATAACTCCCCTGCGGGTATAGAGGTAGGCTGTGTGACATGCATATCGGGCACTTCTGCCAAGCTGACTGTGATTTCATGTGCAGTTTCTTTTCCAGAAAATCCTGCCTATATTTCAATTCCTGTAACTGGAACCCTTGTTTTCTATGAACATTCATAGCAACTACGTGTGTGAGCTGTGAAGTTGAAAGCCTTTGCTAAAAGAAAAAGCAATTTGCGTGTGGGGCAACTGCTTATTGATAACAATTGGAAATAATGTGGCAGATGAAAACCAATGTTATAGTTCATTCTTAGAAGTTGTTTATATTTCCAGAGGGCAATAGATGAAAATCAACATAAAATTCTTATTGGTGTTCATTATGCTATAGTTAGCACAGTGCTAATAGTCAAAGACAATAACAAGTGAGTATTGGATCAGTGGAAAAATTAACTGATGATTTTGTCTTCTGTTGAAAGGTGGGGTTTTTTGTTTGGTTTTATTTTTTATTGGAATTTTTTTTGGATGGGGATCCCCATTTTTATAAGCTTGTTGGCATTCCTCTTGTCTTTAGGTGGTGCTGAAGATGTGAAGCCCTTCAGAAACCAGTTTTAATTCAAAATGAAGCTAGTGTCTCTGAATGCAACCCAACTTAGTCAAAATAATGTGGCACTTCTTATTTTTCTGCTTCTGTTGGAACCTGAGTCAAGATTTTATCTCCTCAGTGACCTCTCACTTTTCACTTACAGGGTCAGTTCCCTGCCCAACTGTTCCACATTACAAGTTATGGCTGAAATGGTTACTTTTGTAGGACCATATTCTTGAAAACTGAGGGTCTTGCCTGACTGCTATGTCCAGGGAAGCATGAAAATTGTAATAATAGAAAGATTTGCTTTGTATTCTCTACATTTAGGCTTTCAAATTCCAATTACAGAAATGGACACTGGTAAAATATAAACAAACATCAAGCTGTCTGCAGGGCCTGGTATGACTGCATTCACAAATGGCTTTTTAAAAAACAGAATCTCGCAAGCCTTGCAAGATTTACTCGGTGAGAAAGAGTAAATACTGAGTAAGTGCTTGTGATGCAGGAGGGTAGACTTGCTTCTAAAGAGGCTTGCCTCTGCTTCTCCAGTTGCTCAACCACATGTATCTTAACAGAACTGGAGTAGCAACTGTAGGACAGAAGAATATGATTTGAGAAACTTGAAAAGTAGCAGATTGGCAGTACAATTTAGGCAAAATCTAAACTTGCTTCTGTCTCTCCCTTCCTTGGTCTTAATGATGTGTAACTTAATGAGATTGCTGGGTATTTTTTGTTATCTCTAAATGTGGGTTGGTTTGGATCCCTGAGTTTTTTTTCCCTGTGTCCTTACCAGTCCTGAGGTGACTAAGACCTTGTTTCTGCAATTGGCAGTCTTTCTCAACAGCAGTATGATGCACCCACCAGAAGCCTTCTGTAGTTTAGTGGCATTGGCAACATATTTTGTGCCTGCAGGATTCCTGTTGCTTGCTTTTTTAATACATGCGAAACTGTCATGTGGGCACACTTGTCATCTTGTGGTGTTCACAAGCTGTACTCAAGGTGATAGCACTTTACACCTATTGGGAGAAAGGAGTTTGCTTTTCCCAAGAACTTTTTAGTCTAGTTTATCTGAAGGACATATGGGGACATAATTATTCAGGAAAAACATGGAATTATGATGAAGCAACATCCTTTTCTTGCGCTATTTCTAGTAACGCAGGAGTGAATCATCAAGAGTGAACACATTGAAGAGCTAATACCTACAGCTGGCAACAGATGAAAGATGACAACTGACTAGTAATAGCAAAGACAGGGAGCCAAGTTAGGCACAGCGTGTGGCTGGGCAGGAATACGTTCAGATGCTCTTACAGCAGAAACTACAATGCCGTATGATGTTATAGTGCAATAAAACTGAGTGATGCAACTAATGGATTTTTCAGTCTAGCAGCCAAACTTAAGCATCATGTGTGCGTGAAAGCTCATGTTGAGTTGATGTCCCAAGTTCTGACGATCCAAAGAAGGCCCTATTCAGCTACATAGCCTATGGCTGTTGCAAGCACTTGGTACAGAACTCAAATATTTATCTTTTGAAAGTATTTAAACCTTTAAAAATAAGGCTAGTTTCAAAATGGATGTGCTGTTCAGTTTTTAAAATGTCAAAATGCTTCCATTTCCCCACCTACCCGCCTTTCTTCCTGCTTGGAAGTATTTATCAAGCCTGGTTGAATTTGTGACTTCTTGTCTTGGGGTATAACAGAGGGCAGGAAAAGGGCTTCTGTTTTTATGTAAATTCACTAAATCATAGGATATTTAGGGCTGGAAAGGACCTTAAGATCATCCAGTTCCAGCCCACCTGCCATGGGCAGGGGCACCTCCCACTAAACCATGCCAACCCAAGGCTATGTCCAACCCGGCCTTGAACATGGCCAGCAATGGAACATTCACAACTTCCCTGGGCAACCCATTCCAGTGCCTCGCCACCTTTACAGTAAAGAACTTCTTCCTCATATCCAATGTAAACTTTCCGTGTTTAAGTTTGAACCCGTTACCCCTTTTCCTCTGAATAGTTCATAATATTTATACCAAATTGCTTTTGTGTATATGCCATTTTCCCACAGAAAATTGATGATACATTGTAATTAAATAATCAAACACTTCATCAAAATAGTTTTATTTAAAAAAAAGATGAGTATTTAACAAACAAACGTGTGATGATGTTGAACTTGTAATAGTTTGGATTTTCCATTTGAAACATCTAAAAATTGCTCTCTCAGAAGATTGCGTTTGTCAGTTCAACATGAAAAAGATTTATGATGAGTGTGAGTTTAAATTTACTTTCCCTTTCTTCAAGCATGTGTCTTCATGGGCAAAATTAGTGTTGATTATGTGCATATACAGAAGCAGGGAGTGTTCTGTAATACAACAACTGTAGCATATGAGGAACAGCACGTGCACTTGTCTGGGCAGTGTTTTAATGTGGGGCAAGAATTGCTGGTCATGTAACTAATGAAGTTCACATTAAGATTCCAAAACTAGTTCCTTTCTATGTAGTGCTTTAGGGGCAGAGAGGCGTTTGCAGCTTCTTGCTCCCTCCAGGCATCCCAGCCCTGCTACAGCTGCTCTGGGGTTTTCTGTGTTTTCTTAGTGGAGAATATGTGTTGCCACTGTGGCAGCAGTGTGAACTTGGGCTAATGATGTTCATGTGTTAATATTTTTGATACACTGAGAAAGGCAAGCAAGGGAAGCAAAAGGTTTAATAGGTTCAGAAGTCGTGAGGCATTTCTTAATACAGCACTGAAGAGAGCTCTGAGACTGTCTTAGGGATGGGGAGGAAGGGCAGTATGACATGGTAGCAGAAAAGGGTTGTACTTATCGAAGAGCTGTTTTCTTTACCGTAGAGCCATACAGCTATCAGGCTTCTTGTCTCTGAATGTTTGTCTCAGACCAGGAAACTGCAGGTAATGGGAAGGTGTGATGCAGCAGCTTTGCTGTGATTATTGTTTTCATCTCCATTTGCAGTAACCCAGCTGCCAGACCATAATGACATCAGAATATTGTCATAAGCACAGGGCTTTCACCTGGAACACTTAGACTCTGTATTCTGTCTTTATCCTGGCAAAACAGCCTCCTGAAACTCTTTTCCCTTCCAGATGTCTTACTTGGTTTTTATAATAATTAGTGCCATGTAGGCACATTTTTGTTCTTAACCCTGACAAAAAAAAAATCTGGCCTCTTTGGGACTGGTTGCCTTTAGCTGTGTTCTCACCCTCTTAGAAATGTGTTGAGATGGGGAAAATATTGAGTCTATGTTATCTAGCTGGGTTCAGGTTGGTGTTTTAGGAAACTTGAAAGAGGGACATAATCTGTTGATTTTGTGTGCATGGAATTTGGAAGATGTTTCTTTTGGTATGAAATGAGATTGATTAAAATACTCCTCCAAGTTGTCATTTTCCATGTAACAGTGATGTGAAGGAGCTTACCTCCCAGGTACGATAAGGAGGGATCAAGCCAGTTAGTACTATAAAAGTAAATTGAAGGAAATTAGAAGAAAAATCACTTCTCAGTAGCCTGGAATTTCATGTCAAATGGGTTCAATAGGGTGTCAAACAAAGCAAATTGCAACTATGAGATGGAATGAGGATTCTGGGTTCCTGGCTTTGGCTCCAGTATAATTTAGTTTCTGCCATAGCAGAAGTATTTGACTCCTTTTTCTTGTAAAAGAAAATACTGCTAGGCTACAGCAGAAGATGTAAAGGATTGCCGAGCAATCTTACATCAGTGTATTGTTTGCGATGAAGTACATACTGTATTGATGCTTTGTAGGTTGGAAAGTATAGGTGTCCTACAGAGATATCCTTGCAGTATCTTCAGATAACTTTTTTTTCTGGAGGGGAGAGGAATTCTTGATTTAAATCTGCATGGTTTAAAGATGTCATATACACCGTGTGTTAAGTGGTTGAACTGTCAGTTGATTTGCATTAGTATTAAGCAGGATTAATTTTCTTTATGAATAAAAAAGACCAATTTTAAAATTCATTTTGGTACACTCCTCAACCTGGTCTCCACTTAAACTATGTGTTTTGTAAAATAAATCACTTAATATGAAGCGACATTAATTATCTCCAAAGCATGAACCTCACTGTTGGTAGCCAGCATGCATCACGCGCATCTGAGATGAATTTCTGCAGAGCATTGGTGCAAATATGTGAACATTTAAAAGTTAAATACAAATGAATCCAGATGAAAGCTAATCACAGAGGTCCCCATCTGTCAAATATCTATGTACTTAACTTTGTGCATGTGTGTATTAACAATGAAGTTAACTGGATTATTTATGGAAAATTAAGCACATATGCTGAGGCCCATTTGTGCAATTTCCTTCTCGCTAAGGATGTGAAAATGAATATTAATGAACTCTGCAGAAGAGTCTTGCAAAGATGTCTATATGTAGGCAGGTGCCTAATTTTTAAGGTGTGTGGAGTAGAAGTGTTTGTGTCTGTAAACTGTGAACATGTGCAGAAGACTTGGCAGGATCAGCCCCTGTGTCTAAGCAGGTGTCTTTATAGTATCAAACCACACTGGTTTACCCAGAGTAAAGCCATTATTTGAGTGACTTTGCAAGCTGAAAAGGCTCTGGGAATTTGGAAAGGCAGTGAAGTTGCAAGTATTATGAAAAGAAAATTAGCCTTGTACCAGCTTCCTATTAATTTTCAATGTATTACACATCTAATGAGCTAAACTCAATCACTGGCTGTAAATCCATAGGGTGTTTATTTTCACTCATATTTTCTCTCATGAAGTGTATTATTAGTACATGGTATTTGAGTCTTTGCTTATTGCAGATAAGTCCTTTTTCCATTCAGCAATGATTTCATGTTCAAGTAGTGTATACATTAGCAATGTGATTTAATTCTTCAGTTTATTTATGTTTGAAAGGCTAATGTTTTCCAAACCACAATTTAAGGGTGCAATGTAGCAAGGCAAATTACAGGTTCTCAAGTGAGTAGAGTTGTGTAAATTGTCAGCTTGCATTGACATGCAAAGGAAAGTTCTAAGCTGTCATAAGTTACGTATTGTGGGGCTAGACAACAGAAGAGTAACAAGCAAATCAAGTCAAAAAGGAATTTTCCCAGCAGGAATTCCCTACAGAGCAGGAAAAATCACAATACTTGTTTAAAACGCTGCTGAGAGAATGGGAAAAACAGATTGTAGTTATTTATCCTCATAACTTTTCCCTCATTCAAAGAAGAAATTCCATAGCTTTCTATTTCGGGGGGAGATAGTGGCACTTAGGTCCCTGCCACAAATTGAGTGATCTGTTGCTGTAGCTCATCAAGAGCAATTCAGCTCCTTTTTGCCAATGCAGGCAACACTGTGCATACAAAGATCTCCAGCAGAGATGCTACTACTGCTTTACCAAGGATTTTTGTGAAAGCAGTATGTGAGTATTTCTGCAAAAGTACCTTTCCTAGCTAGGCACAAACACTTTTTGTATTAGGACTCCTCACTATGAGCATTTATTGGGCCCTGGAAAACACTGGGACCAGTCCAGCCTCTGTAAGGCATAGGTGTGCTTGTGAGAGATGCCGTCATCTTAGGTTAGCATAAACAAGCTTTCAGTGATCGGTGCATATTGGCAGTATAGAAAAGGGTCGACTTGAATGACATGTTGTTCATGCTTGGTGCTAGGCTGACTAGTAGCTTCAGGGATTTTTAACCATGACTATCTTAGAACCTTTTCTCAGCCTTACTTTGTTTAGAGAGCCTTGGAAAAACTTGGAAAGGTGCCTGTGGGCACAGCAATGCAATAACTTGAAGCTGTTGATTTTTTTTTTTGTACCCTGTGACATCACTTTGATTCTACACCTTCTTATCTGCTTAGACAACCCTAGCAGAGTGCAAGATCATAATATTGTATCACTTCCCAATCAAAGCAGTTCTTACTTCATGTGCTGTCAGTTGCTTTCAGAAGTGAAACCAATGTTGGCCAGCAGCACTTGGAAGCTGTTAAGTCTTCAGGAATATTTAATTGAATCTAAACATGATTCTTTTTCAACTCCATTCATTCCTCAGTGGTTTATTTTCCTGTGAATTGGAGAATGAAGTCGAGATGATGTGACTTCACTCATCTCTTGCAAGGAACACTCAACCTCAGACATCACAGACTTGCAGAAAACTTCTTTGTAACAACAGCGTAACTGTCCTGGGTTCAGCAGTAGCAGTCATTTTTCTCCTTCTTAGTAGCTGATGCAGTGCTGTGTTTTTGACCTTTGGCCTGGGAACAGCGCTGATAACACCAATGGTTCCAGTTGCTGCTCAGTAATGTTTACTCTGACCAAGGACTTTCTGAGTCTCATGTTCTGCTAGGGAGGAGGGGAAGCCGGGAGGAAGCAGAGGCAGGACACCTGACCCAAACTGACCAAAGAGCTATTCCATGCCACAGCATGTCATGCCCATTATAGAAACTGGGGGGATTACCTGGAAGGGTTAGATCACTGCTTGGTCAGGCTGGGTATCCGTCCGCAGATGGTGAGCGGTTGTGTTCTCTTTCTTTGTTACTTCCCTTATTATTATTATTGCTGGTAGCAGCAGTGGTTTGCGTTATACCTTAGTTACTGGACTGTTCTTATCTCAACATGTGCAAGTTGCGTTCTTTTGATTCTCCTTTCCATCCCCCTGGGAGTAGGGGGGAGGAACGGTGGGAGTGAGAGAGAAACTGCCTGGTTTTCTGAGTTACAGCTGGGCTTAAACCATGTCAGTAACCCATTGATTCTTTACCACATGTATGAAATTCAGAATGATGAATTCAGAATAGAAGCTAATAAAATAGAATTTTAATATGAACCTGTTGAAGAAGTTGATTTTGCTTTGCTCTACTGCATAATATGCACTGGTCTTCAGGAGGATGTTTATTTCTTGCACACTTGCTTTAGATTGAAATAACACACTTTTTTTTTTGTGGTCCTTGCTTTCTCATTGCCTTTATCTCATTCACTGCTTTCTTGTAAAGTTACTATTCCTCTTAGTGTGGGCCATGGTATGGGTCTAAGCTAGAGAAACCCATAAGGTAATTTCATTTTCTGTTGCTTAAAAATGAAACTGAATAGATTGATGCTGTTCCTTGATGATAGATTTCTGTTATGGTGAGAGCAAGAAGAAGTGAAGTTTCTTCCCTTGTTCCTTGTTGTGAGTAAAATTAATCTGCATAGTTAGTGCCTGTCAGATAGTACTGTGAGGGTGACATCCCCTTCACCCCTCAGTACCTTTTTTTATCACATTACCCCAACTTTAATGTCAATGCTCTCTGTTATCTTTCCAGATTGCTTTTAGTTGGATCTTTACAAGGGAGAGACATTAGTAAGTCTCTCAAAAAGCTTTTGTGTTGATGATATCTTTTCTTGTGATGTGGCTACAGCCTAATCTTAACTGAAAGATAATGCCTGGGCTTTCCCATTCAGTGTCTTCATCATTACAGATACTACAGAACCACAGCTTTCTATCAGTTCAGTAAGTGTCATTTCAACTATAGTGTAGTCTTGCCATCACATTCAATTTAATATGGCTTCCACTGGGACTTCTTATTAAATTCTACCATTTTGGGAATGCTTCCTGATATGAGTCACACATAACATATATACCTGCATACATTTTACTTATCTTGTATATTTCATTATTTTGTAACACATTAAAATGTCCAACTTTAATGTCAAAAAGGATAAAATATGCAGAAAGAAAATAAAACATCAATCTGAATTGTAGACTTGAAAGGGAAATACTACTTACAGTGGGATTAGCTGGATTTCTACTATAGGGTTTTCCATGGGACAGGAAGGGACCTGGGCTCTTGCAACTGAATGAATAAGTACTGTCCTCCTCTAAATTTTGGACTATATTCCATGTTGTGGTCCTTCAGCTCCTGCCTGTACACAGCCTTGGGAAAGTGAAGTAAAGGGTTTGTGATAATCCCAGATTTGAACGCATAAACCAGGTGATCCTGCACCTGGCATCTGAATGTGACCTGTAACAAAATATGGACAGTGAGAGCCACGCTGCCTAGATGGGAAAACTTGGCTAGTCTTGTTCTTAATTTGTACAGGCTGCTTTTGACTTAGTGGATGCTGAAAGTTCAGCTTATGTTTCAGTACTATTGGAGCAGATGTTCAGTGAGTATATCTTACTATATGTGACAAAAGACTCTTTCCCATTCTTCTTGTCTAGCAAACCATTTCTTAAATTGTCAGTAGCCTGCAGACGGCTTCCATCAAATTACAGGCAGTCTAGAGTTGTTTTAAAAGCACCAAATCAGACTGGCCTCCTGTAAAACCTCTAGTGTATTATGCTGTGGTTTTCTTTAATGCGAGTGGCATAGAGACAGCACCTTTTGCTAAACTGCCAAATAAAATCTTCTTGCCTGGCTCGCCTTTAGCTTATTCAGAAATAGGTACACCGAAAATAGGCATGGAGATGTAGTAGAATAACATCATTTGAAGCTAATTTGAACCAGCAAATTCAATACTGTTAAGTCAGTTTAAACCGCAAACAGGGCAAAAGGGAAAAGAAAATAAACCAGAAATATTAGGGAGGAGGAGAAGGGGTGGGCTCGGCAAAATATTGCAAGTCATGTGAAATAATAGCTTGCAGCAGTACATCAGAGTGCCCCAGCACAAGGAAGTGAACATGCTGTTCTTCCCTGAGGAAACTAAGCCCTAAACATTGCAAGTATTTTGCTGGATTATATGTGAGCATTCATGTTGCTTAGTGAAGTTGCTATATTATTAGAATACACTGAAGTTTATTCCATGTCCACTGAAGTCAAAGAAAGGATGTGTGCTGACTTAAAACGGGATCCCAGGTTTTCTGAGTCATTTCAACAGAGGTTTATTGCAAGCAAGTAATAGTGATATTTGCTATGGATTGAAGTAAAGATTTTAGAAATGTTTGGGATGCTTTTTAAGACCTTGCCATTAAATAATTAATTTTTACGCTGATGAGACTGTGTAGCCCAGAAGGATGGGAATGGGCAGGTTTTGATGAATGCTGAAATTATAGGCTAGTGTGGGTAGTGCAGGAGTAGGTTAAGCTGTACTCTAGGAAAAAAGTATTCATGAATGATTGGTAATTGAATAACCCTTGGTCCTTTGTTAGGCAATCAGCTCCCCATACAGAAAACTAAAGGCTATCATACAGTAAGCTGGGGTGGGTGTTTTCAGTGTGCTGTCTAGATCTCACTTAAATCCTTGTGTGAGTGCACCCGAAGCACTTGAAGTGTGGCCACACAGTTGTTATGAGTATCCTGCAGGAATGTCCATCCTGACCAGCTAGACTAACTTCCTGGTGCTAGCTGCTCCTTGCTGAGTAGACAGGCAGTCCATGTAGCTGCAGAATCTGCTTCCCCGCTGGTGTCTTTATGGTTAATGCAAAGTGTCATTTTGCTTGTTTGGGGTTGTAATTTACCTTTTAAACTCACCTTTTAAACGTATAACTTTGAGGATTCTCCTGACTTTGCTTTTCTTTCTGTCACTGGGTTTCAGATTCCTACCATGTGCTTATAGCCACTTTATTGTGGTTTTAACTAAATGAATACATGGCTTTATGCATTTGCCTTTGTATTAAAATATTTGGGGTACACAGCATCCCTAATTACTAACTTTGCTTCATCTTGAATCTCTTGGTAATTATATTTTTGAGGTGGGGCATGTTAATCCCTTTGTGGAGATCAGCCGTATGCTCATTTCCTCTGATTATAGTTACTTTCTTTTTATAAATTGCCATGATATTATTGCAATTGCCTTAGTGAGGGAACTTGCACTTTGGCTGGCAGGGAAAACATTACAGGTGTGAACTGTACCCTGTAATAATCTTCACAAGAGCCGTCTGATTTTTTTTTTTGACAGTTTTTCATCAGAACTGTACTCTTATTGAGGCTGAAACGAGGGAGGAAAGGGATTATTCCAACAAAATCTGATAGGAAAAAAGTTGAAACATCAAATTTTGACAACTGAGTCGTTTTCTCTTGACTTTAAATTGTAAGACCAGCTATTGGTGTACTTATCATATTAATGATAATATCAATAATATCAATTATCATATGCACATACAATTTGCATGTAAGCTTGGGTTCATCTTGTTCTAATCTCTTTCTCTGCTCTGAGGCAAGGTTAACTAAAATTTTGCCATTCCTGGCAGATGTTGTTCAAACTATTCTTAAACATCTCAAGACTATTACCTCCATGAGTGATCTATTCCAGAGTTTTCTCTCCCCCTTCCCCCCTGCAATCCAGAACAAAAATAAATATGCAATATTCAGTTTCATGGTAGAAAAGTGTTTATCTGTGGACCAACTCAACAACAGTAGCTTGTACTGCCATTTTGGGCAGCAATTTCTTCATGTTGTGCAAGGTAAGTAGAGGTAGGTCTAGGGTCTATAAAGGTCAGGCTTTGTTGGGCTGATAAAAAACCCAAACTGAAAAAACCCCACCTCCCAAATATGTCTTTGTTTTGTGGAGTTGTTCTTTGTCAAAATTAGGCTCATTTATATGTGTGGAATTATCACTGATGTGCTACCAATAATTCAAAATTTGAATCAGGTTTAATTTTTCTGGTTTTCTCCAATGGGATATAAAACTGACTGTGCATTTCAGAGTTTCCTGTCATTTACATACTGTCAGAAATTGTCCCAATTACATTCTATTGTCTTCTGCTTAGATCTGGTTAGAAGGCTTCCTTTCCCTGTCCTTATTCTTTGTGCTGCCCTGCAGAACTCCTGCAAAAATTGTTCCTTTTGGAAATCAGAGAAATTGTTTTGTTTTTCCTACATGAAACTTCTAATTAGAAAAACAGTGCCCATCAAAACCTCGACTTGCACAGTTGCAGCTCTGGGAAACCTGGTTCTGAATCAGCCTTGCAGATTGAGGTTTCCTGCAGCTCTGAGAGTATGCTGGAGACTCTACCAAGGGGGTGGAGTGAATGAACATGAAATTTGCCCTTGTGGCTTAAATTCAGTCTCCAATGAGACATCTGAAATGCTGATTTGAAAATCTGGGAGAAGAATCATGTAAGAGAAATATTAGTACTGCTGTGTGGCAATTTTCTACCTATTTCCTGTTGGGGTAAGACTGCAGAAGTCCTCTTTCACATAGCAATTGGCCCAAGTGTGTGTAATTCACAGCATATGGGCATTGGTACTTGATTACAAAATGCATGTGGTGTTCTGAGTTTGTGAAGTAGCAGATTCCTTCATAATTTGTTATTTAGCAATCAGCCATAACAGCTGGCCCCAAATGACTTTTAACAGGCTTCTTAGGTTGCATCTCCCTGAGCTGGAAATAGAGGTTTCCTTAGTTTATACTGCCTAGAGGTGAATCAGTGCAGCTCTGATGTTATCTTGCAGGTTTTAACAAGTGTGGAGATAATGTCAACCTGATTACCAGTCTTCTGTATTTTCATGGGTATTTTTTCTGAGCTGTAGTCTTTAGCATTTTCCAAGTGTTGTGCTGGTAGCAATCTCTATCTATTTATTCATTATATTTGTAGCAGACTGCATGGTGGTTAAATCTAGATTGGATAGCTCTCTGCATACAGGATGCAAATAAATGTGCACTCGTACTTTAAAATAAAGTAAATGGAGGTCACATATAAGAACTTAGGGGGGAAAAATGAATAAAAAAAATGAAGTGATGCCAGAATGAAGTTCACCAGAAGCAACAGACGGATTGTTTTAAATTTTCAGCCACAGGCAAAAATCCAATATATGGCAATTTCTTTCCTAAGAACCGTGCTTCATTTTTCAAAGGCAAAAATTTAACAGCTTTTTAGAATGTCTATGTAGTAGCAGACATGATTTTGTGTTTTCTCATAAAAAATAGCATTTTTAAGGCTGTTGAAGAGCTGTAGGCTATATTGAAAACCAGAATTAATGTATATGCTAGTCCCCAGAAAGGCTTTGAAATGCCGAACAGCATTTATTAAGTGGAGAAATACAAACATAAGGTCCCATTTCTTGTTCTGCAGGCGTTAACGGATCAAATTGGGAAAACAATCTCTGACCATGAAACAGAGGAAGCAGTTGTACTTCTGCTTTCACACTAGCTAAAATTGGGCTAACTTGTCCTCATGAAATGCTTCTGTTTTGGGAAAAATATATTTGAATTAATCCAGATTGCTTTAGGGCATGCATCTCTCTCCCCCAGATGCTGCTGAAGACTGATGAAGATAATTGTTTGGACTTTTGCTTTTTTTGCTTAATCATACATCAAGATGACCTGGCAGTTATATATTCTAGTTGAACAGAAGAAAAGGAAATAAAACACCTCAAGGAGGTAAAGTCAAAACCTCATTTTGATCGACCTGTAATGAAATCATTTTATTAACGAAAAAAAAGTGCCTAGGAACTTCCAATGTTTGTCCCCCCACCAAGGAACAAAATAAAACTTAATTTCTTTAAACTCTTCTGTTCTGGAGTTCTAACTGGATATGTTCAGCTTTTTATGGCTGGGTATTAACACTGACTATTGCTATTTTATTTGGTAGTATTAGGAGAAAGCTATGCTGGTGATCAGTAAATACTAATGCCAAAATATTGTCTGTTCATAAAGTCAGTGTTTTACATGGTAGATTTTTACAGAGAAACATTCACTAAAGTGTAGTATAATGAAGCAAAACATGAAAGTTGAAATAATGGATTATAGTGGATTATAAAGTATTTGTTTCAGATAATCTCTAAATTAGTGCATCTGTTCTGATTTCTAACATATCCAATTTTGAAATGTTGTAATACCTGCAAGCGTAGTTCCCAAGCACTTGAGTTCATTTTCCTGTCACTGCAGGAGACATTTGTTATTGGCAATCTGAGAGGAAAGCTGTAGTCTTGAGTGGGGAATGAAAAAGGTAATTTTCATTAAAATAAAACACCTAACTTGCATGAAGATTGGAGACCACAGCCAATGCAGCCAAGTAAATAAAGCAGATGTTTTCTTGTGATAAAATTGGGAACAACATGGCAGAGAATTAAAAACCCCCTGACTTTTTATGCTGGCTTGAAGGATTACACAGATAGTAGGCCAGTGGAATACCAGATCCAGAGGAAATTCTTACTAATTCTTCAACCTGTCCCTCTATATTGGGTCTTTAAATGGACTTTCTACCCCAGAAGAGGCATCTTATCTCTGTCCTATTGCAAATGATTATCCATCTACAGTTAATGACAGGCAATGACGTTCATCAGAAATATGCATGGGGTGTCAAAAGGTATTCATAATTCATTCCTAGGACACATCTGGGTGGCATTTAAAGGTCTAAATACTTCTGATTTCAGGTAATTGGCCTTTTGATGGCAAAACCTTCAAGGAAGGGAGATACTTTTCAAAACTAATTAAACTGCTTTGAAAAAGACATTTTGAGAGTTTCCTCAAAAAATCTTTGAAGACTGGATTTTTCCCTCAAACTCTATTAGGGAATACTTTAAATCAGCATTGCTCAATAGATAGCTTGATTGTTTCCCAAGGACTGTGTGTGAAGGATGTGACAACGTTGACAAAACACACTGAAGTATGAAGTGGTGCTCAGGAAGAAAAAGACTTGGCTAACACCTTGTCTTCTCCTGACAAGCAAGGGACCTGGCTGCCCTTGACTTGCACAGCTCTGCCCTTCCTGAACTGTTATAGAGCCATTACTGGTGGGGGAACTATTGGGGAGGCCTCAGCAGTAAGACTTGCTGAGCATCAACTTTCAGAAATGACTTCTCGACTGTGAGGGTCAAAGCAAATAAAGACGGAGCACTATTAAGAGATGAGTTGGAAAAGCTGGCATGCAGCGGAGGTGGTGCCTAGGTGTGTGCTTCAGCTCTTTCTTGGGAAGGTGACCACTGATGGCAGCCCTGTCTCTGCCTGGAGGAGCTGTTGCTCTGTAGCTGGAAAGCCACGTTGCACTGCTGGAACTTCCCATGGGTAGCACAGGTCTGCTTCTGAGTGTTTAGGGTTGTCTGTGTGTTGAGCCCGAAGGCACCTGGAGTGCCATTTGGTCTTAGCAGGGCCCACAGCTCTCATGGAACCTGATGGAGGCTGCCAAGAGGGGGACAAGCCTTCCTACTTGCCCCACTGCAAAGCCAGCCTCATGGTTTTGGCTGAGTATGGGTATGCATGTGCCAGCAAAAAGGCAATGGAGTGATTTTTAAGAAAAAAGGATGGCAAGGTGCAATGTGTATTTTTCTTGAAATGAAAGCCAGTATTTTATCTATGTGGACTCACCGATTTTAGTTAAAAGTAAAGCTCTGATAGTGGTGGAAGAGAAAATGTGTGTTGTCCCATAGAAAGCAAAAGCAGAACATGGAGACTGTAGTAAATAACGCAGTCATATGTGTTCTTGAAGGCCATGACCTAGATACTTTATCACAGTCTTTAACCTGACTTCTCTTTTCTGTTAATTTTTAGGGCCAGCTGTGCTGACAGTTCAGCAAAGTGAGAAAACCAAAATCTTCAGGCAGATTGCGTTCATGTGAGTAATTGATTTCATTGCTGCTCTTCCTGGGGCCAAGATCTCTAATACAGGATTGGTGTACTGTGTATTAGAAATGCTAGGTATTCATGACAATAAGCTGCTTTAACTGGTATTAACAGCACCTTGCAAATATGAAAAAACTCAACACTCAAGTATGTTTTGCCCGTGTCATTTAAGGATTTTGGTGTACGTAGGTAAAATATTAAGAAAACTTCCAAAAGATTAACAGAAAAAGGTTTAGTTTTCAGTGTTGTCAGTCACACTTGTTTCTATTGCAGAATGCTAGTAGCTTTGCCTTCTTCCCTTGATGTGCTTTCTTGAGAACAGAAGCAGTGGCTTGCAGCTGGAATAATTGAAAATCAGTCAGTCTAAAGCTAAACTTGGAATATTTTCTATTTTGCTATCAACAGCAATAACAACTGCTCCGTACGATGTTGCCTTCTGGAGTACATGCGTTTAGAAAAAATGGTTGCGTATGTGGCTGGTGAAAAGACAAAATAAGGGAAAGATTCGTTGGTTTTCACGCCTAGGAAAACTTTGAAATTAGAGGAGTACTTACCCACTACCACTCCCAGCAGTAGAATACAGTTTGTCAGATTGTTCTCTTTGGTCAAGTATGAAAAAGGTCATCCTGTAAATGAAGTATTTTCATATGGGTTTAAAATTTCCTTCCTATATATAGTCATAACTAAAAGCACGCTATGGATTTTCTTTGAAAGCTTACAAAACACTTGCCATTATTCATATTAATGTTTTGAGTGTGTTCTATGTGCGTGATTTTTTTAATGGAGGGATGGTATTTTTAACTATGTTCACCAAGCGTGGGCTTTCAAAATGCATTTCACTTAGTTTTGGGGGAGTGAAAACTAGGGTGAAAATGTGGAAGTCCATGTGAAAGGCAAGTCTTTAAATTTCTAAAGAGGACTTTAGAGCTTCAAAGTATTTTGCTGATGCTTAAAGACAGATGTGGTTTTTATTTGCATTCTTTGTGCCATATTATCAAAGCTATGCATCACATTTTGTGTAATAGATAACTAATAATTACTAGCATCCAATACTATTATATTTGAAAATTTTACTATGTGAAGTGTCATATTGAGTTTTGAGATGGTCTGTCCTCTCACATCCAAAACTTCCTTGTTATCAAATGAAGGTGTTGAAATGGCTTCATTAATTTGGGGTATGAATAGAAAACCAAATACTTATTCAAATACTTATTTTGGAATAGCATTTTGAAAGGGCTCACTTAACTTTGATTTACAAGAAGATGACATTGACACTATGAAACAGAAATTCCTAGTGCTTTGCTCCAGATCAGTTTTTCTGCTTTTAAATATACTCTTCAAAAGAGTGAGACAGCCCCAATACTCAGTTGTGAATCATAGTTACTTCTGAACCAAAGTTATTCCTGTATAAGTCAGTTTGTAGACAAGTTGTTAGGCTAAAAGGTATCAGAGAAACATTTTACTCTGCTAGGCAATGTTGCAGTGAAAGACATGGAAAAAAGCAGAGGTCTAATGAAATCAAATCCTGGCAGATAAATAAAGAAGAGATTACTGGTATTTAAAGAAATGTGTGAAGTGCATGTAATTATCTTTGAAAGAGCCTTGTTACTGAGGCAGAGCAAGAGGGCAAACTGTTGGCTTTGGGTGTCAGTGTATAAGAAGAATTGCTGCAAACTGAAGTAGGCACAGCTGCTACTAATGCCTGAGTTTATTTTTTCCCCTGATGCATTTGTTAGCTCTGTATGTTTTTGTTTTTGGTTTTTTTTTTTTTTTTTTGCAAGTGCTGGGACAAAGCATTTCCTTTTTTTTTTTTTTTCAAATTTGTGCTTTCTGAATAGAGCATGAAAATGCACAGAGGAGACAGAAACAATCTTCATTTGATACTGAGGTTGGAATAGAGTTTCAAAGTTGAGTTCTTTGTTTTTTTTCATGTGTGGAGTGTTGTACACATATGGAGTATACTGCCTTGCCATATACCACCACTGAAATGTGCTCATTGTAAAAACTGTGTGACAAAAGGCATAATCATAGCATCATAGAATGGTTTGGGTTGGAAGGGATCTTAAAGCTCATCTAGTTCCAATCCCGGTGCCCTGTGCAGGGACACCTTCCACTAGATCAGGTTGCTCAAGTTCCATCCAACCTGCCTGTGAACACTTAAAAAACACTGATTTCTTGGGGTTTTTTATTACTGTTCATTATTGCTTTATTGTGTGTTTACATGGGACTAATCCAGGTAGACAGGTTTTTTTATGTAGTATATACTATATATATTATACCTAAAATAACAAGGCCTTTATCTTTGAGATACAGCCATCTCTGTAAAAATTACACACGCGTGACCTGCTACTGGAGTTCCAGTTACTCTTCCAACACTCCTGTCTCTTAAAATACCTGTCACTCTTTTGGAATAAAGCATATCTGCTTTTAGCAGCTTTGCTTTTCTCTGTCAAGATTAAGAGTTGCAAGCAACAGTAGCTGCATATTAAAGCCTTTGTTGTGTGTAAGACATTTGGACACTGTTGCTTTACCATAGCTATGTATTGCCATTGAGTAGTATTATTGGCTGCTGTCAGTAATCAAGAGTCATATTCATAAATTACCAAGCCTGGTATTACTGACTGCTCTTGTAATCTTGAGGGTTGAGGGCAACTGGAAACAAATGACAACAGTGGTGTCAAGCAGCACTGACTGATGAAGTATGGGGCAAGCAGAGTTTGTAGCTACTGGCATAGCCTTGATTTGTGAGGGTGTTTTTGAGCATCATCTGGCAATCCCTTTAGGTTGGTTGTAAAAGGTGGCAGTGTTACAGAGTGATGACAATTGTAGTTGAAAAGACCACTGAAAATTCTATGGCTAATGTTGGAAATTAGAATTTTCTTGTGCTGGTTGTTACAAAGGTACAGAGATTGTGCTTCTGGACTTTAAGTGTCTGGATATGAGACCATTTAACCTATGTAGTTTAGTTATGTGAAATGAAATCATCCAAAGGTTTTCCCATCTAGGGGTCCAGGTTATACTGGCAGTCCTTATTTAGGTCTCAGTGTGAGTTTTGAATCTGTACAAGAAAAACCAGGCTGTGCAACAGCTTTGGCCATTGCAAGGAATATTTTACCCAGATGGATTCAAAATGGATTAATTCTTTTCAGTGTGTTATGTTAAGCACAAGTCAGAAATCACAGAACATTTAAGAAGACATTGGCCAGAAAGCCCACATCTGTGGACTTACTGCTGGACTTCTAAATTCATATGTAGGCACTGAGATCTAAATGACCTAATTTTTAGAAGTAATGAACAAACCTGTTCATCATGGAACTGATGGTTTGCAAAGGGGAAAGCAATTTGAAGCTTAGATTTGGATCTCGGTCATTTCAAAGCAAAGGCTGTGATTCCACAAAACAGGCATTCTGGCAGCTGTGCAGACGTTTGGAAGAATGTTGGATACAAGTTTTAAATCCTCTAAATAGCAAAACTGGCTCATTGGGAATATCGGTGTTCACGATTATGCATATTCTCCTTATTTTCTGTTCCCCAAAGGAGTTCACCCTGGGGCCAACAGATGTACAACATTAAGATTACCAGTCTTAAATCCTTGCATTTGTTGTTCTTCATTAAGGTTACTTAGG
Source organism: Ara ararauna (assembly GCA_028858755.1). Lineage (NCBI taxonomy): Eukaryota > Metazoa > Chordata > Aves > Psittaciformes > Psittacidae > Ara > Ara ararauna. Next base: position 995,551 of record CM054381.1, on the reverse strand, counting down.
CTACTTTCTTAGTCAGAGTTTGAATCTAGTAAATCTTTCTTTCTTTTCTTGTCTTTCTTTTCCTCATTTTTTACTTCAGGTATACTTTTAGAGAAGTAATTAAAGCTTATCCTTGAATTTTCTTCGAAGTGGTGGGGTTTTCTGTTTCCTTTTTTGGTTGGTTTGTTTGTTTTTCTGTTATACCAGCTCTTTCCCCTTCTATTTCAATTTACCAAAATGAAAAGACTTAATTCTGAAATATGGGGTTTGACCAACACTTCAATAAATATTAGTTTAGTTTGTTATTAAGATAGATAATGCCATGTTGACTTTAATTCGCATATTTTATTGAGTATGTACTTTTGGCTTTTCAAAATTTGCAACTGAAATGATCTATATTGACAGAGACTGATGTTCTTTTCCTTAGCAAGTAAAAATGTGAGGCTAAACCAACTTAAATGGTGTATGGAAGATATTCTGAATTGGGTTTTATAGCATCTCAATTTACCGTGCTACTTTTTTTTTAACAGTTGTCTTTGTAAAATCTCTACCTAGGCAAGTTATTTGTAGGAATTTGGGACTGTAGCTGGGGGATGTAAACACAAAATGCAGGTTTGTTGTTTGGGTTTTTTAAACACGTGAGCTAAAATTCCTAAGCTTAGGTTTCTATTTGTTAAGCTTTAAGGGGGAGAATTTAAAAAATGTGTATTTGCGCAGAGACCCATATAGGTGTGTGTTAGGGCTGCTAAGACACTTTCAGTTGTAAGCCAGATAGAGCTACAAAATAGAAACCAATTAGGGGTAATAAAAGTTGGTGTCTATGCTGCTGAAATGTCTGTTTTCTGTGTCCAGAGCATGTCTTCACTGCTATTAGTGTGCTTTGGCTATATAGCATATTCCAGGCTCAGACGTGTGCTAACCCCAGGTAAATTAGGTAACTCCTCTGCCTTAAATGCTGTTGTAGACCTCCTATATAACTTTCTATTTTTTTTCTTCATTCTTGGTTATCTAGAGATCTTTGAAAGTCTTTATCTGTGTTGGATTTTTGGCATAGTCACCAAGTGACATTATGGATTAAACTGCTGGGCACTTAAAGGGGGACTCTATTTACCAAAGGTGGGAAACTAAAATGGCATATTGTGTTCAGTCTTGGCAGTAGAGAGCAGTGAACAGTGACAAGATGAATGCAAACAAACCCACCCCATGTTTTATGTTGTCTTCCCTAGTGGTTGCTCTTGTTAGAACAGTGGACAGTTGATAAATGTCCTCAGCAGTAAATTGCTGTCTATCTTCTGGTGCACTTTCACCAGATTTGTTGGCTGTGTTAGTTCAAATGCCTTAAATCAGGCTAAAACAAGACACAATAGCAGAAGTGTCTAAGATGGGATACATCGCAACTCTCTGTGATGTGTTTCTTACCCATCATCCAGCCTTTGTTCAGGTTCCTTGAAATGTCAGGAGGTGAAGGTTTTGCCCTTGTTGGCTAACATGTTTTCAAGTCAGTTAAGAGGCAATTGTTGCAGTTGTTGTTCAAAGAAGTCTTTTCTTAGACTCTCTGCAGGTGTCATTTTAATCCTTTCCCGTGGCTTAACTCTGGGGTATTCTGTGGTTTAGTAAATTCAACAGCATTAATCTTCTGGCCTGAGTGGCTCTGCAAGACATTCTGGAGCTGAGTCTTGAAGTGAAAAGTAGCATTAGCATCAGAAAAAGGATGAGGTTCTGCTTTTGTTGCGTTTACTAGGGTGTTTTGGCTTTTTTTGTGGGCTTCAGGCCAAGAATTCCATGAGCTGATCTGACTGCTTAAGAGACAGTTTGAATATCTAAATGTACATATTCTGTGAAATTTGATTACTGTCTTATCCACCCACTTATGTATATTTATATGAAGGGAATGCCTTTTTTGTTTTTTTTGCATTGTCCCTAACAAAGCGCGGTATGATACTTGCCAGGGGCTTTTGAATGGTATCATAATTCCAAAAATGAGTAAATATCACATTTGATTGAACAATTCTAGCATGTGCTCATGAAAGGTTTGCAGTGCGTTTCCATTTGTGTTTTATAAAACAAGCCCTGCTAATTGCATGTATTATTAATGTTTTTTGAAACTCGGAGCTTCCAGAACTTGAAACACAGAAGTACTTTATATGCAGTGTGTTATTAGAAACTTTATCTATTCCACAGAATTTATTTTGCACTTTGTTGTTAACTAATATGACAGACTGAGTGACTAATAGTACTTGATTGACTGAATTTACTTCATTGATATGTCATGAGAAAATGTAACTTTCTGTGGATGGGCACGTTGGCTTTGTCAGTGATTTGTCACACTGGTAAACTGTTAGTACATAGGTAGTAGTACAGGTGACAAAACCCCCAAGGATAAGTATCAGGTAATTGATGTAGGGATTATTCTCATGTTTTCTGGTTTCTAAGCTTTGTATGGTTTAGACCAGGCAAGCTGTTGTCAATAGTTGTAGCTCAGGTAATTAAAGAGATGCAAAGAATACCTATGGAACATCTGCCTTAACCGATGTGTCCTTGCTGTGCCTCCTGAATACAGTCTTGCCCAAACTGATTGCACTTCATTGATGTTATAATAAATTCCTGTGATCTTTCTGCCAGGCAAATCGGATAAAGGGAGATACTTCTGTAATCTGCTTTACAAACTATGAACGAAAAAAATGTCCAGAAGGGAAGAGTATGTGGGACTGTAAGATGTACTGGATAGCAGTGTGTGTGTGTGGGTTCAGCAAGCAACATGCAAAATGCATGACATACTTTGCTTTACCAGTATTAAGATCCACATTTCTCATGTTTGTAATGAGACACTTGTACACGTCTGTGCAGGCTTTTGAGCATTAACGTGTTCTGTGGTGGGGTCAGAGAGGGGCTGACTTCAGGATAGAGCAACGAGAAGTCAGATCCATGATGAATGTAAAATGATGTGGGTGAGAGGGCTGCGGATGGAGCACCATTGGAAAAGCTGGCTTCAGATTTGAAGGCCATGTCCACCCTGCAGTGCAGAGGCTTAATTAAACCTCATGTATATACAGCTGAGTTGTTGTTAGATTGGGTCAAGACAGCAGGGAAGCTGCAGTGGCATGTACTTTAACCATGAGATAGAGTGTTCTTTGCTGTGAGGCTATACATGCTGCACTTAACTCCTTAATTCAAGCAACAATAACAATGTTTGCCTAAACAGGGTGCTATTAAATGCAAGTCCAGCATTTGTTTGGTTGGTGTTAACTTCACTGGTATCTCCCTTGGTATTTACGGGGGTTTTTGTGACTTGCAAGCAGGTGCCAAACTGAGACTGTGAATAACACCTCCCATAGTGTCAAACACCCATATTGGCCCTTTCATGTACTCTGGCTGCAGATCAGCTGGTCCTTACCAGGGCTTCTGCCTTTCCATGTTGACCACTAGCTGCAGGCTCATGCCAGCATTTGTGTAACAGCTCTTGGAAATGGTCCCATAGATTCCTTGTCCTGAGCAGCACAGCCAAATTGGACACTGCAGAGTGACTGGAATGAGATGCCTGTAGCGTGCCTCTGAAAAGGCATGAAGGCAAATATGTTATCATCTCTACAAAGCACTTGAGCAGCCTTGAGCAGTGCATGTGTTAAACTGGGGATTATTGAAGCATGAGGCTCACACTAGTATTTCACTCAGTCTGAGGAATCCCTGCCAATCAGGATGTGCTGCTCTTGGAGGCTCAGCCTTATCTAATCTGTCCATAGCAACTGCATTAGTAAAGAAGACCAATTCCTTGTCCTGGAAACATCCAGGAAGGCTTATACCTTCACCTGTCACTACCCCAGCAGGGGACAGGGACCCTGGAAAAAACATTGACACTGGCATAATTTGGAAACAAGCTTCAAAGAAAAGTTCCCATTTCACCTGAAAAAGCATATGCATCCCTACTATACATCCCCAAACACCGGGACAAGGAGAGTCATGAGAGAGTGACTGGCACTGCTGCTTAGCCCCACAGGGAGACAGGCTCCTTTACCCACACCACCACCCTGCAAGCTCAAGACAAACCCAAATCACTTGCCACAGTCAAAATACCCTTCTCCTGAGGAAGTAAAAAATTAAGCTTTTTGAGTTGTAAAAGTTCAATTCTTTTCCAAGTTATCAGCAAATTACAACTGTTTTTCTGCCTGTTTAATAAGAAAAAGACTTGAGCAACACAAAGTGCCTGGAAAAAATGGCTGTATGGTCCTTAGTAATTGACTCTTGCTGGAGATGTCTCAGCAGCTTCTGTCTGTTCAGTGCAGAGCATAGGGAATGACAAAGGATTCCGAGTGAACAGCCTAATTACTGCTCATATTTCTCTGGCATCCATACAAGCAGAACAGTTGCAACAGGGATGTTTCTCCCTATAGCTTCTGTTTTAAAACAGACAGATGTGATTTGACCTTCTCTGCTGTGTCAAGTGTCTCTGCCTACACCACCAAAACAAACAAGAGTACAAGCTGCCACCATTATCGACCTTCTCTGAATGGCATCTGTCTCCTAAGATATTCTCTTTTTAGTACAGACTCTTGTATTTGGTGTATCTAACTCAAGTTTGTGCCTAGCTTCTAGACAATTGAACTGGTGTTTCCTAGTTAAAATCCACCACAAAATAATTTTGTCTGGGCATCTTCCAGATCCTTTCCACAGTCAAAATATGGGGAGGTAGCGCCTTTGTCTGCAGAGAAAGGTGTGGGCCACTGCGGGCACAGGAAATATGCCAGCTAAAATAAGATTGCCCACGTTCTGAAAATGTTTGTATGTAGGTCAGGGAGTCTTTAAAAGTGCATTGAAACAATATTAATGTCACTGACCTGTCTGATCAGAAGTGCAGCTGCTGCCTCAAACCATCTCAAAACTGTTTCTTTTGAGAGCAAGTACCTGCTGCCCTTCTAAACCTTCCATTATCTGCAGAGGGAGGGGAGGGAAATTATTTATTAGCACATGTTCAGCTATAGTTACTGTTTTTAATAAAAAAAACTTTAAAAAGGACACTTGGTTTCCACTTAAGGACCCCTGAAGATTTATAATTGGAGATGTTTGGCACCAGAGCTATGGCAAAATTTGCATTACTGCTGTTCAGCTGGGTTTTGCCTCAAGTTAACTCAAACTTTGTGTTCTGGTGCAGCTAATCTCTTGTTTTTCCATAAGCACAAAATATTTGCTTTACCTGGGGCAAAGATAATAGACAAAAAACAACAAAACAGCCCCATGTGTACAGAGACAGCACAGATTACTTGTAACTGCCATATTTTAAGGGCAAAAAGAATTCTCTTTTCTCACCTGCAAAGTGGATTTAAAAAAATGAGTTCAGGAAGAGAAATTACTGGCTGAAAGGAAGTTTTTGAGGACGTTACAAGGGTCCAAATATGGATTTATGCGGCCTCCATGCAGCCCTGATATCTTACGTGCACCTTGGTTTAGACACATAAGGAAAAGCAACTGCAGCGGGGACAAGTTCATCACCAACATACATTCAGTCATGACATCTGTTACATGTTTACTCAGTGCCCAGTAAGATGGTAACTTCCCTCCATACCACGGTTCTAAATATACAGTGAAATGGCTAGGAAATTATTTCTATAAATATTTGGGGCAGGGAGGTGTACGTCTATCTATTCCCAAGTATACTACATCTCTGTTGGTAGAAATCACGCTGCAAAGGAGAAGGCCTGTTTCTCCATTCCTAGCACTGTCAGTCACTTGCTTCTGTGCAAGTTAAGTGGCATGAGTGAACTAATATTGGCTGAGAGTTAAACTCATTCTTGAGGGCATAAACTTACCTGCATCAATGTAAATATATCAGTTCAGTGGCACTGCTAATGGTGCAGATCTACAAAACTAGCTATGTTGATTGATGCACACGTTTTTCTATAAAGAAGATATCACACAAGAGCAAAACTACATCACAGCCATTATCTAAAGAACTTCTGCAGCAAAATAAATACATGCTTACACATACACATGTGTATATGGTCTGTAGCACAACAGAACAATTTTACCTACAAGTATTCCCAAAAGGGTTAAGCTGAACAACCTTAGCACATGGACAAGCCCTAAATAACGAAAACCTCTTCAGGAAGATGCCAGGCTACAATATTGGCATGCAATTAAGGAAGGTGGCAATCCTGCTCATCTAACTGTGCAATTAGGATAATGTCACTTTCTATTTCCACTTTGTACAATACTTCGAGATCCTCCGATGAAAGCTCTGTACCAGCATGAAGCATTTCTACCTTCATCAATGAAGAAGATGGCATGTAGCACACTGGTTTGTGGTACACTTTGTGAACGCTGCAGTCATCACTGTTATTAGTTAAGAGTCATCTCCTGCTCTGCTGCAAGCCCTGCAGTTTGACAGCATTTGGTAAGGACTGGCATTCCTGTAGGAGCAATTGTATCTTGCTGGTATATCCTTATGCTGCTTCCATCACTGCCATAGCTGTGTAACTACATTTTAAAAGTATTGTGCATATATGGTTGAAATTACACAACAAAGCTATACATCAACTAATGAAGACTATAGGAGACTATAAGAGACCATCTTGTCCATTGCTCTGCACTGAGCAGGATCAAATACTCACAGGCATTTCCCAACCAGTTAGGCTTAATCTTTTTTAAAGACTTACAGTGACAGAAGCCCACGTCTTCCTCAAGAAGTGTTATTTTGTGCTAAATATGAGTTTTTCCAATACCCAACCTTGATTTCCCTTGGTGAAATATATGCATGTTATTTCTAGTCTTCTTTTGTAGAGAATTTTTTCCATTCTTGGCCCTTACTCTTTGCAGCTATCTTTGCAAACTTGAAGGTAATTGTATCAGGTACATGGTATTCTTTTTCATTTCCCCGAGAAAGACGCAAAGTGCTACGTATCTCTGAGTTTGCTCCATCTTTCTGCTGCAAGCTCATGGCTGAAGAAAAGGAACACTGGAAAAGAAAAATAAAAAAATAAAACCAAAATCAGGCACAGGACCCATCTTTCAAAGCAATTGCTGTTCAGCAGACCAAGGCTGGAAAACAAGCATAATTGTGTTCTAATTATATCAGCCCCTGAATTGTGTTTTGGGTTATTCACATGAATGGGAATCACGTGCTTCTGCCTTTGCCAGCGGGAACAAAGCACCTTGAACCAGACATGGATATATCTAGTTGAATAAGAGTAAATATATTACTGATATTGACAGTGTGACAATGCACAAATAAGCACAAAAAGAAGATTCAAAACAAATTTTAGCAACTCTCGCAAATATCATTACACTCAAGAGTGTCAGTTGCACTTGCCTCACAGCACAGCAATCTTTTTGCACCTTAGAACACCCATGCCTTGTAATTAATTTCTAAGTTAGAGAGATCTTCTACATTTAAGCAGTTCTTAGAAAACAAGTCTTTTACTTACAAGAATTTTATCTGCATTTGTAATTCAAGTTATCCAGATGGAATTATTACTTTTGTCCTAGAAGAAGCCATATCTAAGACAAAAGAAAAGTGGCAGGACTTGGCTCCACTCCATGTTTTACTGGATAATAATTCCTACAGAGGAAATTAATTGCTAGGCTGAATCAGGCAATAAGTGTGTTATGCCCATATCATGTCCCTGACAGGTACCAGCAGCAGGAGTCGCAAAGACTCATGGAGTTACACAGTAGTGTTCCTATAGAGGATGTTTTTTTCCAAAACCAAGGCACTTAAAACTCATTAGCATCTTGAAGCAGAAGGGCTTGGATCTTCATTATTTTCCTTTATCCCAGGTGAATGTCTGTAGTGCAACTACAGGAGTGGAATCCTCCCCAGTCAAATCCAGTACCTCAATAATAATGTCTAGAAGTAGCGAGTTTCACAGTCTCACAAGTCAAAAAGGGGAGGGGAGGGGGGAGAAGTACTTCCATAAAAATTTCCACATTTTCTTCCTTTACATTTGTTTCTGGGATAACAATGAAGGGTGCAAATAATCCCTTTAAATAATTCCTTACTTTATATACTTCAATTTTTCATTACAATATAGTTGATGAACTCCCAAGATTTCTACTGTTTTTCTAAGATATTTTTCATCTTAAAACCAAACTGTGTAAAAAGCCACCCTCTGCATCTTGTGGGTAATTTCCTTGAATGATTTAACTAAAAACCAAAATCGCAGAAAATTCTTTATCTTCTAGCCAAGCACAGATTGACTTAAACAAAATCATTCCTTATTCGACTTATTTCTTCTAAAATCTTTAGGAAACAGAATTTAATAAGGTCTATGGATAGGCAACTCCAGCTCTTAACAGCTGGACAGCTTGTCTCAATGTTAAGCCTAAATTTCCCACATTGCAATTTAAATCCATCGTGGTTTGACCTGTTCATATGCAAACAATTCCTCCAAAAAAAGATCGCCTCACACATGCTTACCTTAAGTGCTTTGGCCACTGAGCAGTTTAAAATGACCTCTAGAAGTTGGGAGTAGTACAGAGCAATTTCTGTCCACACAGCTGCAGTGTCCACAAGTGCAGTGCTGGCAGCAAAGCAATGGAAGCAGGTTTAAATGTACACCACAGCCTGACCTCCATCCAAGTACAACTCTGGACCAGATCAGTCTTCCTGGATGATCTCATGAGATCCACATCCTCTGGACACTGTATTTGCAAGTGCCAAACCCAGGATCTTCAGTGTTATTCAGTGGAAAGCCATGCTCAATCATTAACCTGAGCAGTAAAACAGATGCAAAATTCATGTGAGTCTGCCCTACTTTGTGACCAAGTACATTCTACCTGCCTGGATTTTTTCCAACTTATGCTGTACATTTAGTGAAAAGAGCAGAATTGTTGGGCAAAATGATCTCAGTGTAAGGCAAAAATAGTTCATTCAAGATGATGTCAAAAAGGCTCATATATATTTTAAGCTTTCCTTCTTTTTGACTCCTCTTTGTTTTCTTAAATGAATGAATCAAAGTGTCAAAGAGAAGTTGCTTAGGATTAGGAAAAGATAGCATCTCCTTTGAAGAAACAACATGCTCCTTAGAGAACATAAAAGAAAGTACTTAGACTTTCTCAGAAAGTTTTGTTCAGAAATAAAAAGGAATGACAAAATAGTCACTAAACCAGTGGAAGACCTTTTGTCAAACATTGAGGCACAGCACTTCACAGAAAATAAAACATGTCACAGGAAGGAAGCCTGCCAAGCTTCCATGTTGTAGCTCAGGCTACCTGTTTGAGCTAAACAGGAGTGACGCTTGGCTTTTGAAGACCTAAACCACCGTGCAGCAAGACAAACCGACCACGAAGTAGTCATCACTTACCAGCCACACCACTGTTGTTTTGGATTGTTTTGGTTACTCCACAGAGGCTTTAGAGTCATCTTAATCTCCCACATGAAGTACATATTTCTCAAAGAATCTTTATACCATTGTACAAATCAAAGCAAGGATACCCAAATGCAACAGTGTTTTAAACTCTGCTGTATTATTATTTCTGTATGTACATATACTTACAAGTTATTGGTAAGTTTATAAGAGAGATCAGCACAGAACAGAACAGGAAAAAATATGAGACTAGGCTGTCCTCCTGGGAAACTCTGACAATCTCTAGCAGAAAGTAATTATATTATGCTATGATATAGTTAATTTTTCAACATATTCCAAATAGAAGTGAGACACTGTCAAGCATCTGATAAGGCCTTTACAATTACAAAGCTCCTCAAATATTAATGTGAATTGAATGGGTCATTTTATTTTTTGTTTCAGCAATATTTTCCCTTTTATTTCTTTGAGAGCACTCAAATATGGAAACAGGAGCAGGATATACTTTTATATGGGTAAAGCACCAGAGAGCAATATGAAGAATAAATTGAAACCCAAATCTCATACACAAATTATTATTAACATTAATTTCCACATATTACAAACCAGCTTCTTTGCATGTATGACATTGCCTTTTGCACCCAAACATGATTTTAATTAAGATCTAACTTATTCATGACTATAATTCAGATCTAACTGCTAGTCTAGGCAAATGAGTGTAATTATTCCCGGAGGGCACATCTAAGAGAACTAGGTTTTCCTTTTCATCTCTATATTTAGGCAAACACAATAGATGCTGGAAGTACCATCTGAAAACCTGGGAATGTAAAGAGCTTTATAGAGCTTGTGGGGAAATACTAAATAAAAGAAATTATTAAATAGGAATTTCATAAAGGCTCCTTTAGTTTAATTTATTCTTGCAGACTACACAAAAGCAGTGAGACAACGGAGATTATTAACCAACATAAAGCTTATAAATTTTTTAAAATTATTTCCTTGATTATTAAGAAAGAGAGCTATACAAGTTGGCTTAGCCCATCCATATGTTACTTTAAAAGGGATAAATGAGGTGGGTATTCATTTTTGCTCTTGTCCTGCAGAGACTACAAATAAACCAGTCTTCCATGTAAGCTGACACTATAATAACCAAGTCAGAAGTCCTATCAAATAATCAATATTTATCAAGCATTTAATCATCCTGGTGTCCCAACCTATAGCACTCTCCACCCAGAAGGCAAAATAATGAAGACAAATCCATCCATATGATCTGTCCTTTCTTCTACTATACCACCCAACTCCTCCTCCCCACCCACTTTGAAGCACCTTTGTCTCTTATCCACAAGGCACTAACTTCACCCTCCCCTGCAGAACCACTCCTCAATCAGTCTCTCTGTCCTGAAGGGAAGCTAATGGAAACTGGCTTGGCAGCTGGGACCACCTTGTTTACCAGCTGCTCCATTCTCAAAACAGATTCTAAGGCAGATTACAAGGAATTGCTGCTCAGGTGCAGCTTAAGTCTTCATGCAGTCTGCCATGACACTGTGCATTGTGACTCAACAGGTCAGAAAAACACGTTTTCGTTGCTGCATCCTTAAACTGTTCTCTGCATTGGTCTCTGGCTATGTCTGAACTGCAAGGTAAAGCATGAGATTTCCACACACTGAACCCTGGTGGCTGGTGCTCTGATTTTCATAGCTGACTCTTAACCTGTCTATATCAGGAGCTCAACATGGTGCTTGAGGTCTCCATGCTGTGCTTGAGAAATGGCAAGCTCAAGAGTGCTTCTGGTGGAAGAGATCATCACATGCCCACCCCAATTCACCCTCTGGTCTGACCAGAGCACTGAGCACTAAGGCACTGAATATTTTGCTGGTCTTACCAGAGGTCAAGCAACTTCTTAGTGCAGGCACTAACACATGCAGTTGGCCAACTTTGCTCTTCATAGTAATTAGCTCTGGACATCCCTATATAGATAACAGTGACTATTTTTCTTTCATATTCAATGCAGAAGAAACTTAACATTTCCCAAGAATAAATCCACCAGTTTAATTCCCAAAGTTCAGTGACAGACAAGCATTGCTTTTCAGAAACACACACATGTTCTTAATATTCATTTGCAGTAAACAGGGCTTGGTACATGCCTAATTTAAACCATATGGTAACTGCCTGCCTGAACTAAGACTTGTCTTAGTATCTGTAAGTACAACTTATTTTGAAATAATTCCCAAAGAGAAAAATAAATAAATAATAAACCAAATACAGACAATTTAACAAGGAAAGAGTAAAGTAGAACTCACAATGATGGCAGCTAATGCATGAGACTTATAAGGATACACTCAACTGATGTGGTGCCTTTCTGGAAGTCATTATTAAATGGCTGTTATATGAACTTGGATCACTTCTGACAAAAGTTAGAGAGGTTCTTCGTAAGTTGTTATTTCAGGATACATACATACAATAAAACAAAGAACAAAATAAAGCTAACAGCTTTTTAGGCAGTATTTTGGAGTGAACTCAGTTAACCAGGTCATAAAAATAAGGATTTGATTTTCACCACACTTTTCCACCTCCATGTTTCCACCATTTTCATCTCTGTATGCAAAAAAGACAATCAAACTCTCAAGAGAGTCATCATTGCTTCAGCTGTTTTCCATTTGTCACAAGGTCTTAGTTAAGAATAAGTATGACAGGTATTCAGTCAGTCATGAACATAAGACAGTTATTTTGATCACAAACCCAAGCCAGAAAAGAGCACTCAAAGTTTAAGAGGAAGATGTAAGGCTTGCTTTATTTCCAGAGGCATTTCTGAATTTTTACATCCCAAACAGCCCTACCAAGAAAAGACAATTACACTTTAGGGGGAGGTAACTGGATTGTACTCAGTAAGGTTTTAAGGTGATATACTGCCCCAAATGACAGAAATATGTTGGGTGTTTTTCTAAGAAATATACTGAACAAACCATATATGAAGTTCTTCATTGTAATTGACTGTACACACTGCTAAAGAAAAGGTACATCTGAAATAAAACCAAGAGACCAAGAGATCAAAAGTGCCACTTATATTGCCACCTGCAACAATTTTAAGATGAAGCAGCACTCCACACATTTATTGGGGTTCTGTGATGAACAGAATGTTCAGCAGACGCTTGTGTACATAGTAACAGTGCTACACTGCTTGCACAGCTTGTGCATGCTGCACAATGACAGACAAAGGAGAGTAAAAAATCTGAGAATAAAAACTTATTAGATTATCTATTACATCTGCTTACCATTGTAAGATTTCACTCTACAATAATTTTGTGTCGTTTATTCCAGTCTAGTTTAAAAATGCCTGGGGTGAAGAAGCTTCCCCTGCAATATTATTCACAGCTTGATAGATCTCAGTATGAGGAAGCATTTCCTAATACAAAACACTCATGTTTCCCTTTGAAATGTCATCGCATTACTCCTGGGCACCAATCCTAAATCAATATTTCTTTTTATTCTGCTATTTGCCACCTTCAAGTTTCAGCAACCCACTCCTCCTGGTCCCATTTAACAATTCCTTAATAGGCAGCAGTTTTAATTATAGCATAAATAGCTCTCCATTACTTGTGCCTTTTCCCCTAAATCATTCATAACCTTTAGCCAAGCGCAGGGCAGGAGAGGCTCTGCACTGCAGCACTGCACTGCCTTCTTAGGCATAACCATGTCTGCTGGGGTCAGGATTCTGCACCTTGCCAATATATTCTGCTTCTTTGAATGACGTGCAGTGCAAGGGTATAAACACTAACGTAAATACTTGACCGTAGATACATTTAAAAATGGATATATAGGTCACATGGCAACTCAGGCAGTTAAAGAACAGTACAATCATGAACGAAATGTACTTGTTCTTCTGCTGCATTTTGCTTAAAGACTGGCAGGTGGCAGTGCATCCTTAAGAATGAGCTATGAAAAAGTAGCCACTGCAATTGCTGCTATCATTTATAGTACAGGGGTTGGTCTCCTTTCCTTTTTCCTTAACATTTCTTCGTTTTCATATTTTTATTTTTCTTCCTAAGCTCAAATACTTTTTTCATGTTACTTCATTTATTTATGGAAAACAATTTAGTAAAAGAAAAACTCAAAACATTTCACATCCAGACTGTGCATGTTCAGTTATAATGACATTTTTGGTTTATCTCTGAAGATGGTCTCTCCTCAGAGGCATTTGAAAAAGTTAACCTGCAAGGTCAGTAAGAAAAACACTGAAATGGATAAAGCTATTTTGGACAAAACCTGAAAGGAGAAGGAAATCTGAACAATTTCACTGATGCAAAGGATATCAGCCAGTTAGCTCAGTCTGCCATGGAAATACACATTGTTGGTCTTTGATAAAAGAGTAAAAACTTATCTGTTTTCTGCAGGAAGCCTGGATGACACTGAATATCCTGCAGGAGAGGAGAAAAACAACCCACATACCATTAATGTGTTGATTCACCTCAGGTAGAGAAGGCAGTCTCTATTTCAAGTAATGGTAGACAGCTTGGTAGGTAGGATGATGGGGTATCCTGGCAGCATCTCCTGAAGCAAAGACCAGTTCCATGCACTGTGGACTCCAAGGAACCTTTCTGGCTTTGCTCTTGTGCCCCAGTGCTGGGTGGTGGGATAAGGGAGAGCCTGTCTCACTGTCTGCTCAAAGGCACATTACAGGGAGGGGTATAGAGACAGGATACTCCTGCTGCTCTCAGTCTAAGCCCAGGAATCTGGGGAAAAGCTGAGGTCCAAGCACCTTCTGACACTGCTCCCCCCTTACAATACTGCAGGGATACCCAGAAAGCTCCTGACCTTCACCAACCTGGCTATATTGCAGCAAGAGCTCACATGCTGGGCCAGTGATTGGCTGATTCTCTGCAGACAGAGAAAACGAGTGTGATTGTGATTAAATAGGAACAACCTGGAAGAAAGTGAGGAACAAACAGGAGAAGAAACAGCACACAACTACATGGCATTAGCAGAAGTGTGTCCAGATGGAGAAATGACACCAGAATAGAGGCCCACAGCCCTGGGAAAAAAGCTGCCCCCTCCACCACTGGATGCTGAGCCCATAGACAGACAGGCTGTTACAGCAGCTGTGGCTGCTTGAGACAGCAGCATGGCAGGGAGGGAAAAGGTAGGACAAGTCTGTCTCCTCTACTGCAGGCAGTCTCTTCCTATCTCTCATAGGTACAGCCTCTTGCTGAAAGAGATTGACATGGGTGACTCTTGCCCCCAACATTACAGGAGCAAAAGAGAAGCCCAGAGAAGCTGTGGCTGCTCCATCTCTGGCAGTGTTCAAGGCCAGGTTAGATGGGCTTTGAGCAACTTGGTCTAGCACCTCACCTCACCACCGTGCCCCACAGTCCTCCCTAGCTCTCTTCTCACCCTGGAGCCCACAGGGAGCATAGCCTACTGCACTGCTCCCAGCCCAACCTGCCAAAACATCTCCTCCGGCTGCAAAAATTACCTTGGTCATCTATTTGTTTATTAGGATTATTAGCTCATTGCTGTCACCTTTTGATTATGGCTGTGAAAGATCTTTAGCCTTCAACTTTTCCATCTTTGCACTGTGATGCAGGCACACATTTCAGTGATTTAAGTTATGAACTATTATTTTGTTCCCTGTTCTTCATTATGGTCCCAATCCAAAAATAAATTGAAGCTTTCTGATGGCTGCAGTGCCTTCTGGACCAGACCCACAGCCACACTACAGCAGCATCTAGCACATTGCTCTGTGGTTTGAGCGAGCTGGTTTCCAAAGAGGGTTCAGAAGAAAATGGTCTATGATATTTGAGGGCAGGGACAGAGTGTTATTGAAGAGATAGCAGTGGGAATTTAAAAAGCACCATATTGTAGAAAGCAACAGCTCCCTGAAGTGGTTCATATATCCCTTGCTGGGAGATTAAAATGTGAATAGCTAAAAATATGTCCAGGTAAGTACAGGGGGAGAGCTGTAATGAAATTTAGGACTAAACACCAAGGAATAATCCTCGGACCATTGCTTAGCTTCTGGAATACTCTCCAACAGAAATGAATGACAAGCTATCAACTGTTACATTTAAATGTAGATTTGGCAAAACACAGATAAATACTCTTTTGGGAACAATTGTACAGTGAGAAGGCTATGGATGCTCTTACAATGACTTTACAGAGCTAGAGTTTGTGATTTTTAGAATACTAAATCAGAAAAATTATAACATTTCCCTCCTATGAGATAAAAAACAAAGGAGCCATGCCAAATTACTGTACCATATTTGCAAATATCTGAATGCAAATTATGCTGTTATCTTCGTCTATACTCCCAAGGAGCCATAGCGGCTTTTAAGCTCTTTCTTCTTCATGTACAGTGGATGCAGCCATCCGTGACAAATTTGTGTTTTCTTTTCTGAGAATATACTGTATTCCTCAGTGGCAGAGAAGTGAATGGAGCTGCCATTTGCAAAATATAAATGTTTACACCCAGATGGCAATTAAATCTGTTTTGGATGATAATGTTATAAATGGAATGCTAATAAGTACTGTAAATGGCCATGTAATCACATCCCGTCATTTGCCAATTACTGGGGGGAGAGGGGAAGAGCCGAAAGCCAGCTGTAGAGTAGAAGATGACATACTACTTTAAATGAGCAAATGCAGGTAATATACAATGCACAGCCCTGACAGCAGCATTTTATAGCAGGAATTCAATTTTCTAAGCAACGTCTGATTTCACCTTTTATTATCATGTCAGTAGTAATAATAATTTGCTCTGACACCGGCATTTTCTCAGAAGGATCGCCAAGGGATTTATAAAGACAAAGTTGGAATTTCGAAGGAGCTGGAGAGCACACCTACCTCAGCAGCTGCTCGGGGTGGCTTTGTCTGGCTCCAAGGCTGCCACACAACACCATACTCTGGAAACTGTTTGAATGTTTTATTGCATGACTGTGTCCGAGTGAGAAGTCCTTAAACAGAATTTATTTGCTCTACCCCTGTGCCTAAATGGCTTCTGGACTGTCGCTCTTTCTACCACCTCAGGGGGCAAGTTTAGTCAGCTCTCAGTGGCTATGAGGGCTTACTTTCAGTAATGGCTTAGAGTCTTCAGTGTCAGGGGACTTCTGTAAAGCTTTTTCCAAACATTGTAGATTAAACCAATTCAGGCTGTGAACTGCTCTGCACATGAAACCTTCTTAGACAAACTGAACTTTGGCCACAGAAGACCCACCTCATGGGAAAGAGTACAAACTACACACTAAACTATGGGGAACTACTGTTGACCCCATTATAGATGTGGGTAAACAAAACCCTAAGTCCACATCTGACCTCTTTTCCAAATCAAGCCTTCTGCAAAAAAGTCATGCAAGGACCTGAATCCCTTTTGCTAGCACTGCTCAGTTGCCACAAAAGCTGTTCATCAATTCTCATGGCCAAAGGTCAGAATTTCACTTGGTCTGGGACAGTTTCCCAGAGAGTGTCCGGGGGGAACTGGGAAAGGAAATTGTTGGGCTATTGAGAAAAGAAAAATATAATCAAAATTCACCAAACTAACAATTAAATGAATATATCTTACCATATCTATTACAGCATGAGGGTTTAAATAGAACAGAAGGAACCTTGTCTCAGCCCTAGGGCTCACCTATGTGAAGGTACTTCTTCCCAAAGCCAGCACAGTTTGTTCAAAGCAATTGGTAGAACAGGAAGGAAAAGCCTTCAGTGCTGGTGCAGGATTCTGTGGTTCCACAACAGCAGCAGGCACACATTTTGCACCAAAAATGCAGATACAGGCGCCTCATTGCCAACCTGTTAGTTTTGCTTGTGAAGCAAAATAACTGTTTTTTCATCCTCATGGAAACTGGGTCAAGCACTTTAAGGCTGTGATGCCTTCTTCAAGCCATGAAAAGCCAATCAGATATCAGAATGCATACAATTTGAACTTAATACCTCTGACATTCATTTTTTCAGCCTTTGAGCCCTTAGGGATCACATTTTCAAAATTCTCTCCACCACTGAAAAAAAGTTCAGGAACTTTCTAAACAAAGCCTGAGAATTTCACCTAATCATGCAACTCCAGAAAATGAGACTTTTCCTTTTTCCTTCTTTTTTTTTTTTACAGTAACAAGTATCAACGGATGCATAATGACACAGAGCTGGCAAAAGTGTCCATAGGTAAAGACTAGGAGTAAACAAAGAGACTCATGTTCAGAGCTGCACTAGAAGACAGAAAGTGAAGTAGGAATTACACTGTCCCAAGAACTATACCAATTTTATGTACTTACACTACTTCACAGATTAAAAGCCTTCAGATAATCAAGACAGTTTTATATCTGATAAACTAGGACAAGGTAACAAAATTACAATACTATCATGTTTTATTTCTCAGGTTGAACTAAACTACAGGACTTCTGAGTGGACTTTGCTAGTCAGGCCCCTGAATTTTCTAATCCTCTTCCTTTATGGGTATTGATCATTAGCACTGGCCAGAACAAGACTGCAATAAACATGCATAATAAACAAATATAACTACTGCATAGGAGAAAATGACTTGATATTGGTGGTAATTACCAGGCAATTTCCACACTTACATTTGGTCTGAATCAAAACCATGAAACATTTTTTTGTTCCTATTGTGATAGATGAAGCATGACAGACAAAGCAAGTCAAGAGCTTCACCTCTGACTTGGTGTAAAAAGCAACAAAAGTTCTACAGTTCACAGTGCAAAGTACATTATATTTTATACAACTGCAGCTTTGGGGAATAAGGTGGCAAAGATCCTAAAAACAACACAGAAACTTCAAATCATGTCAGAGGAGTCCACCTCCCCACCAGCGCCCACTGAGACATTGGTACACACTGGTCACAAAGCCTCACCTGTTTTAGCAGTTGTGTGATCAAATCTGCAGCACTTGTAGTCTGGATGAGTAAGGAAAGGGTAAGCAGCCCTGTGGAAACCCAGCCTTAAGCCTGAGATTAGTTTTGATCTTCCCCGCCTCCATGAGCTCAACAAAGTTGGGGGAGGAAGATTTAAAATTCACCTTTGCATTTTGCCTGGAGTCAGCTGAAGCCTATGCTTAGTGTCTCAATTACATGGACAAGCAGTAGCTTGAGTGCATATCTTTGGGTTCTGCCCTCTAATGAATAAAGACAAGTGTTTCTCTTCAGTGGACACTATACATGTCCTTGCCTACCAGTACTACATGAACTCAAATCCATGAATGCAACCAGTACGACTACAGGTGAAACACTGGCCTTTCATTTTTCCTTCCAGTTATGCTCAGCTTTGACTCATCACCATATAGAGTACTATGAAAAACCAGGAAGCTCAGACAAATATTTGAAAGACCAGCACCACATTCACCACCTTACTTAACATGACCAAGCCTCCCAACATGACCAATCAATACACTCAATACGCTCTCCACTGACACACTTTACTTACCTTCCTGGTCCAGCTTCTGTCTCTATTTGTAATGAGGAGCACACTCTACCAAGCACAGCCAAGTCTTCCTTAGCACGGTCCTTTTGGCTGGAGTGGAGCAGGGGTTTTTGAAGTGTTGTGGTTTAAACCCAGCCGTAACTCAGAAGAAAACACGCAGTCTCTCTCTCACTCCCCCCCCCCCCCACACACACACTTCCTCCACCCCCTGCTCCTGGAGAGCTGGGGAGGAGAATCAAAACAATGTAACTTCCATGGGTTGAGATAAGAACACTGCAGTAACTAAGGTATAACACAAGCCACTGCTGCGGCCACCAATAATAATGATGATAAGGGAAATAAAAAGGGAAGAGAATATAACCACTCACCACCCACTGACCGGTACCCAGTCTGACCCGAGCAGTGATCTACCCCTTCCAGGTAACTGCCCAGTTTATATAGTGGGCATGACGTGCTGTGGTATGGAATACCTCTTTGGTCAGTTTGGCTCAGGTGTCCTCTCTCTGCTTCCTCCTGGCTTCCCCTCCTCCCTGGCAGAGCATGATGCTCAGAAAGTCCTTGGTCAGAGTAAACATTACTGAGCAGCAACTATAAACATCGGTGTTATCAGTGCTGTTCCCAGGCCCAAAGTCAAAAACACAGCAGTGCACCAGCTACTAAGAAGGAAAAAAAATGACTGCTACTGCTGAACCCAGGACAGGAAGGCACTGTCTCGGTTCTTTCTTTCAGAGCAGCTACCAGGACAGAGCAAGCCTGCTGAGGAAGGGAGCAGCAGGACATATCCATATCCCCCGCCATAGCCTGGAGAAATACACTGACAGCCAGAAGTTTGGGGTTGCAGTTTCTGCTGGAGGACTGCTGGTAGCGGACACAGTACAGAATGACACAAGACAAGGAACTGTGATGTGTTTGATCCACCATGTTTAAAGCACTCTGAAGGTGAAAATCATGAGCAAGACATAAGAAACAGCAGCGGCAAAGCTTCCCCCACACAACGTTTGCTCACTTCATGCTCACCAACAGCTTTTTAAATTCTTCTTCCCACTGAAAAGCCACGCCACACAGTTCACTAGCATTTCTTGTACAGTGTTTAAATATCCACGTTAGTCTGTCAGTACATGGACTAGTTTTCTACTTGAAAGCTTTCCAACTTTATCCTGCATGAAGCACTAGTAAAGTTACAGAAGGAAGCAGATCCCAAGGAGTTTACATGAGCTGGGCGTATGAGGAAAAAGAATCCCAAACATAATACTTTGAACAGAAAAAAATCCAGCAGGAATATCAAACAACAGATTTGCTTCAGCAACAGAAGGCAAATGGGAGGATATTTCAAACAGGTGAAAGGGGCGGTACATACAGATTCACACAACTAGGAAGAGTGGCTGAACATCCCTCATACAGACTAGAAAACTGAAAAATTACTTTTACAAAAACTATGTAGGAGGCATTCATGTCTGAACACGATTAGCAAATTAAATATGATTTATTCACAAGATTGGAGAGTTTCCCTGTCACCAGTTCCCTTTGCCTTTCACAGCCTCCCAGTGGTAGGCAGCCAAACCCAACTCAGGGCCCAAAGGTGAGCAAGTTGTCCTGAGCTAATGCAGTGTCAGGAAGGATCCTGAGTACTGAATTCAATGAAATGGCTCAAACGAGTGGTGCAGGAGAGAGACAAGAATTTGGCTCAGCATTCAATGTTTTTTTTTTTTTTTGCAATGTAGCTGCAAGTAGAAGAAATGAAAGTCATAGCACTCAGCTTTACTCACACAAAGGAAATAAGTATGGCTCGGTACACTTGAGGAACTGTTACGTAGAGAAAATATATTTCTACATGTAGCCATTACTTTTCAAAATGCACATTTTTAATGGAGCAATGCAGAATAGCAAGGTATGTATAATATGCATGAAATGCGTAACAGATCCATACTTTCAGTGGTTGAAGAACCATTCAAAATTATCTTCATTTCTCCTGAACGCAGCTCTAGAATAATCACAAAATATTTCATGCCCTCAGAATACATCTACATTCTGATAACACAATTTGCTCTAGATGTGTCAGAAGGAGTTATAAGGTGAGCAATTATAACCGAGCTTCACACAGCCAGTAGCCAAAGTACAAAAAATATGCAAGACCACAGGGTTTTAGAATGGAGGGAGAAATACATTGGTTTTATTAAAATGCATTAGGATCTCATTTGTCTAATTCCCAGTTTAATGATGCAGCTTCTTGGAAGAAAAATAGCTTTTCCATTAGTTAACTTGATTCTGCTGAGGGCGTTGGGTGGGGGTTTTTTTCCTAAGCAGAAAAGCTTTAACACCAAATTGATTGTTTTCTCTATTCAAATCAATAGGCACAAACAGAAAGATCTTTTTTGTGGGAGTATTTTTACTGGGGAGAGGCATTTCTGTCTTTTCTGTTTTGAGAAAGTTTTTGTGAAATGAATCGTCACTTATCTAAGTTACTTCTAATTGTAGCAGCCAATTTCCATGAAATTATTCTGGAGTGAAATGTAAATTCAATGGAAAAAAACCTGTTGAAATGTCTCATTTATTCCTATTGATTTGAAAAGCAGCCAAAAGATCATTGTCTTGAACCTTCTGCAAATTTGTTACGTAGCAGTAAGTTACTGAAATAAACAACCTCAATATTAAACTACTAAAAAGTTAACTCTAGGAAGATCTATTAAGCATTATTCAACCAGAAAAGAAAATCACGCAGTCAGGGAAGTCAAGATTTTATATTCCTAATTTTTCCATTTTTAATTTCTCCATAAGCTATTTAATACATTATTTCTCTATGTTGTGTGCTTAATCAGAGCAAATGCTAAAACAAAGTTTTGATCTCAAAATTAAAAGATGATTTAAAGTTATCAATAAAGGTATATAGATTTGGTTTTACTCCAGGTTTGAAGAAGCAGGATTAAGAGAGAAGGAAAAGGAAGAAAAACAGTGAGTGGGGAGAGGGGTGTGAGGATGGAAGGAAACACAGGGAGGAGTGGGGAAGGCAGGGCAGAAGGAGCAGAGCCAGCTGCTAAGGAACTTTTTCAAACCAGAGGCGGAAGACAGGGGTTAACAGCAATCTGAGTAAAACCAGCATGTTAAGCCCCAGACACACACCACCTCTATGCCCTGTTCCTAATGAGAGTTAACTTGCTGTGACATTACAGCATTTCTCACTTTTTGACATATGAGTCAGGACCAACTTTCTGCACCATTTAACTTGTTTCAAAGACAGTTTTGCAAATCCACTCATTGGGAAATCTTCATATTTTCACATGTTTAGATAGCTACAAAGGGACAGATATGAGATTAAAATTTCCACAAAGTAAAAGTTTTTGAAAGACAGAGCTGTGCAGAAGCACAAACTATTGTGGAGCTTTTTATCAAGCTGTTATGAGAAGTAGGTCACAGCAGCTCCAGCTATTCAAATGTCACTCCTTCCTTCGAAGAAGCAATCACTGCTAGGTCTTGGCTAAGAAAAAGCAACTCTCCAGCAAAGGAAAAAAGCATAGAGAAGCAATTTCCTAAACCATCAATGGCTCCCTGTGAAAGCAGTACTGACTTTGCGGTATCTGCTGATAGATAATAGTTTTAAGAAGGAGAAGGAGTGCAACTGGGAAGATACCTTTCTTCAAGTAACACTTCTGAGTTTCTAGTACATCATTTAATGTTTAGGGAGGTTTGTTGGCTTGAGTCAGTTATCCCCAAGATGTTTTTCTTTTTCCTTCTGCAATGCCCTCACTTTTACTCCTAAGCATGGATTAAGTCCATGCTCTCATACTGAGGCTTTTTATTTCCCAACCCTTCACCTCCCACCATCTGACAAATAAAACAGTATTCCTGTCTCCTCTGCTGTGAGAGAGGTTGCTCCCTGCTTTGCAGAGGACATCTGGTGACACTAACAGGTCTCTGAACCATACTGTTACCCCCCTGCCATTTTCACAGAGAACACCAAGAATATGAGAAAAACGTGAAATGCAGTAAGCTCACATGTTTCTAAGCAGGGAAGAGTAACATAGGAAACCAAACCAAATCCAAAGTCTCAAGGCTCTGTGCTTAGAATTTAAGGAGCTCAGGGTTTAGCAGTTACTTGTTCTGTGTAGTCCAGTGATGACTCTAGAGAGTTTCTTTGCCACCATCATACCTGGTAACATGGTAGAAATTTCTGTAAGTTGACTGTCAGGACACACACAGTAACACTTTTTTTTATTGTCGTTCTGCCTTAAGTATCTCCTTGCTCCTGGAGGCACTCCACAACACACTACAGACTTGCAGGTTAAAGAGGCCAAAGGCATTCCCATTGCCCCTGAGATTAATAACTATGAGAGGGGAGAACAAGAAGAGTGCAGGAATGCTCTTCATGCTTTTTCATATCATCAGTGCTCAGCACTGAATTAGATCCGATTCCCTCTTTCAATGCAAACGATGAGTGCTTCCCATGTGCTCTGACATTACTACACCTAGCTCTACCTATACTGCCTGCTTTCATGACCTTGGAAGAATGAATATATATATGTGGAATCAGGAATCACAGTATCTGCCCATGCTGCCCCTCAGCCACTGAACCAAAATCATATGTACAAAGTGCTGGTTAGCAGTTGAGGCACCTCAGCACAGAAATAGTACACTAGTGTAAGCAAGACATCCAACACACGACTTACAGGAGACACCCATCTTCACGGAGTAAAAGCCAGAGACAATCAGAACATTCCAACATGTCTACAATGTCGCTATAGGTCTATGCTTCAGCATCTGAAGGTCACCATCAGGGCACAACCCTTTAACTGTGTACAAGGGGTTTATTGTTCTGACAGTTTTGAGATGTCATCTTCCCCAGCTTCCTCTAAAGTTAAGGGAGGTTGGGTGACCAGTAAATCATTTGAAAAGTCAGGTTAATGCCAAATAAGACTGCTTAAATTTCATACATAAACAGTTAACTGAACTTTTTAATGGACAGATGTACTTCCTTCTGATAATGAAAGGACTTTTTTTTACTTCTTTTGATCGTTTCACAGGTCCTGAGCTACAAGAACATCAAGCAAAGAAAACCAGCAGAGTAAAGAGATAATTATAGGGATTCAATCTGAAACAGCACACTCAAAAAAATACTGCAGCTACTAGACTTCCAGCAGTTTTGTTTGTAACCTATGGCACAGCAATAACTCTGAAACAACACTAACCTGATGGTGATGTTACATGCACCTGCCTTCAGGCAGGTATCCTGACCCAAAGAAACACGGTCAGGGCTGAACTCTGCAAGACAGACGCAAGGCAGTACCTGAACCTACCTGCTTTGCTGTGGAACAAGTGCATCAACAGCAACTCCCAAGTTTCCCACCAAGTGTACAAAACAAGCCCAGACAGTCAAGGCCTATCCTGCACACAAGCATGTCAACAAGTCATTACTTGTCATTAATAAAGATATAAAGCATGTATGTGGCAGCTGATAGATAGCAGATGGTCAGAAATCAAAATGAAATACCTAACTAACCATAAATTTGCATGCATTGAGTGAAATCTGTCAAGGAACCCATGCTTGCCTTGCCTGATAGGGATATTATGAAGTCTGAAATTACAGTCTTTAAATGCATCCGTTCAGACAACAGTGCAGAAGATTGTTTGGGGCTCACTGCCTTGTAGCACCCTCAGTACCATACAAGCATTCACTGTGATGTACAATTCATTTATTAACCCATACCTGCCTGCAAGCAGAGGGGAGCCAAACCATGAGAATCCCAGACTAGGAAGTCATTGAAGCAAAAGTGATTTTTCTTTCTTTCCTTGACATTTGTCGGTATTTGACAGTTGCTCTCAATGGCTCCAAATCCAGCAGTGGCTTTCCTCCAAGCTGTGAGGGAGCCCTGCCTTGAAAGCAGTTTATCCAGGGCTAATATTGGAAGGGCAGGCCTGAGCATAAAGACTTTCTAGGTACAGACACTTAAGGATTTCTAGTTAAAATGTTCTGTTCACTTCAAAACTTGTCCTGGTTTCAGATGTAACAGTTAATTTTCTTCCTAGAAGCTGTGGCAATGCTGTGTTTTGGCTTTAGTCTGAGAACAACGCTGATAACACACTGATGTTTTAGTTGTTGCTCAGTAGCACTTACCCTGATCAAGGACTTTTCAGTCTCGTGCTCTGCCAGTGAGGAGGGGCACAAGAAGCCTGGATGGAGCAGAGACAGGACACCTGACCCAAGCTAGCCAAAGGGGATTCCATACCACAGCACGTCATGCCCAGTGTATAAACTGGGGGGAGATGGCGAGAAGGGACCAGTCACTGCTTGGGTCAGACTGGGTATCTGTCAGTAGGTGGTGAGCAATTGTATTGTGCATCAGTTGTGCTTATTGTCTGTTTTTCCTTTCCCTTTTTAGTTTTATATTCTCTCCCCTAGTTATTTCCTGTATCATTATTAGTGGCAGTAGCAGTATATAGTACTTTAGTTATTAAAGTGTTCTTAAACAGCAGGTTTTACATTCTTCTAGTTCTCCTCCGCATCCCGCCCAGGAGAGGTGGGAGACGGTGGGAAGGCAGGAGGGTGGGAGGGCAGGTGGAGAGGGATGGGTGAGAGAATTGCTGCATGGTACTGAGTTACCAGCTGGACTTAAACCATGACAAAATGCTTCATAAGTTTGGTTGCTTCTTTTCTACAGACAATAAAAATATTTATTTGCACTTGCCACTGACTTTTTAACTGCTTGGTCAGTACTCCTGACCAATCCTTCCACCACCAAGGAGTTCATTATGCAGGCAACAAAGGCATCTGCTTGGCCTTTGTCCATGGAAAAAGCAAATAATGGTGCCATAATACACAAAAACTCAATCTCATATTGCAGTACAATGTACAGCATTATAAAGGCAAAACATGGCATTATTCTGCAACACAAAGTCATTTTCCTGGAACTCATCTGGATAATGTGAAATGCCGTTGTTCAATACTCTAATGATTGACAGACAACATATAAAATACCAAGACAGATAATGTGAACTGCAGGGCTCCAATTTCTCCCACCATTCATGCGGTGAGCTAGTCCCAATAGGAAAGAGGTATTGAGCTATTATCAGAAACTACAGGACAGCAGCTTCATATCTTTTAACAGAAGGCAAGAGATAGGGTCAAGAATTTTAAGTCATCTCTTTATGTACAGATAGATAAACTCCTGATATGGGATACATTGTTATTTTGTAATGTTCATCTTTAATATCACTATATGCCTTCTCCCTACTGCTACATATGAAGTGTGACAACTGCAAAAAAAGTATTCTCCCAACAGTACTCCAAGAAACTGCCTCATATAGTCACAGTGCAATTAGCAGTACTAACATAAGCAATTTCTAGCTTACATTAACATTACCAACACCATAGCATTAAGTATACAAACCTGAATGCTTCCCATTTTGTGACATCTCAGTAAATTTACTTACAGTACCATAAACTAATAGCAGCAGCTTGTGAGTTCCTCATGCTGGCTTGCATTGACTTAGAAATGCTCTGGTTAAGAAACAAAATAGTCTAACTGTTCAAATCTGATCATAGCTGTGTATCAGTCATAATATTTGCAAGCTTACTGGTGTCACACCTTATTCTCTAGTCAGTAAAATAAAAGAACTTCAAAGTGTTGTTGTCAGGGCTATAATCCACCCAGTTGATGTGTCCATACAAGGAAGGTGCCGAAATACATCCTGAAGACAACACCAGTCTGGTTTCAAGAAAAGTGTCTGGGTTGGACACATTTTCATATTTCACCTGCAAAACCTCTTTTCATTCTGTCTTGTTGATTTTAGCTCTGCCTCCTTCAGGCTTTTCTGTCATTATTCAACCCACAACATTAAGCGTTTCTTCCCTGAGGCGTACGTTGTGAGAAAGATGCTCTACAAGACATATGGTGGTGTTCCAGTGTAGCAGGAGACGCGCACGCTGCACTCTGAAAAGCAGACAGTTGTCCTCCCAGTGCTCCAGGAAGTTACGCACTAAGCTGGGCATGAATTTACATTCTGGTTATCTTTTGGTAGTTACTCCACATCAGGTCTCTTACCCAACCCTGCAAGCAGGTGAAGGCAGCTAGCTACTACAATGTAGTTCACAAACTGCAACTTTGTACCTCAGCATAGGCATACTCAAGGCAGATGCTACAATATCAGTAAAAAATGCTTCAGTTGAGAATTGACTGGATTCCCTTGTCAGAGGCACATGAATTCCAGCTAACTCATTTTCCCAACCTTCCTGTTTGGGCATATGCCAAACCTGAACATTACTACCACATCTGAACAGCTTCTGTCACCTCAAAATGAGTGGACACATGACGCTGGGAGGTGCACTTTTACTCCCTGGAACATCTCTCCATCCCCTTGATTCAAACTAGCATAAATCTTAACATGACTGAAGGAATAAAATTTCTTTTCTAAGCTCTCCTCACAACCTTCACAGTCCACATCTTCTCTGTGTACCGCACAGTTACATTGCGCGAAAGAAAACCTGACCAGCCAAGTCACTCAAGTACAATAAAGTGCAGATAAA
Organism: Ara ararauna; assembly: GCA_028858755.1. Classification (NCBI taxonomy): domain Eukaryota; kingdom Metazoa; phylum Chordata; class Aves; order Psittaciformes; family Psittacidae; genus Ara; species Ara ararauna. The sequence goes on along the minus strand of CM054381.1, from coordinate 968,351 downwards.
GCATGCTCTACAGTCTAGGAAGACAGAAGAGATGTTTCAGCCAAGCTGGAAGGATGCACAGACATTTTTCAAAGAAAAATCTCCCCAAAGGCTACTTTGCTAATCCTGGCTTTCATTGCTCCCCCTCAGCAAATGCTTTGTCAGAGGTATCTGGCAAAAAATCAAAGAAAACATTAAACTGATGGGTTTTTTTTCTCTGTAGCTGCCTCTCCTACTCTCCCTAGCAGCTTTGAAAACAGCAGAAAAACAAAAGCACTATAACTGTAATAGACACCAGTGAGTTATAGCAGAAGTTAGAGGGTGAAGGACTGCTTTCCAGCAATGCTGAGGAAGGTATTGAAAGGTGAATCTTAAGGGAAGGAAAGAGGTTTCAGAGAGCTTCTGAGGTAGAAAACAAAAATTTCACAAGGAAAGGGAACCACTTCCAGAATGAAATGCATGAGGAAAAGGAAGCACGCAGCTTACGCCACAAAATTTACATCTCTATAAAATTCACCCATTTCGATGTTTCTTTCAGCAATTAAAATGGGAACTGTTTGTGAGGCATCTCTGAGAGGCTGGACTGGTTTTACTACTTTGGATCAACAGATATATTTGCTATATTTTTGTATATTCATTGCCTGGTAAACATTACAGAGGTATTTCTCACAGGGGGAACCTGTTTCCAGACAGCACAAACAACAGTAAAGCTCAGCTTCTTTTTCTGCAGGCAGCCAAAGACAAGTGATCTCCAGACTCCCCTTAAAAGAGATTATTGGCAGCCCCAACACACCTATAAGCAGAATTAACCTAGTCAGTCAAAGAAACAGAAACAAGAAGCACGATATAATTCTCTCTCCAGACTTTTTCCACCGCATGACTCGTAAAACAATAAGAATAGCAAACAGCCTCCGCAGCATCAGAGCAAACCTGTGCAAATCATATGAACAAACAGCTGGGGAAGTCCATAAGAAGGATGCCCTCTGAGAACACGAGAATCAGGCTTGCTTTATTTTATTAACCATAGAAGGCCTTCATGCTGGATTCATATCCATGTAACTCAGAGTGTTCCAGAAATATTTTTGCACAGCTGCAGTCCAAAACAGAACAGACAAAAAAAGCTCCTGAAGCACATAATTTCAGCTTGGTTTTAATTATGAGGGAAGTGCAAAAATATCAGCATAAGGTTTTGCCCAACATTTTTTGCTTCCTTTTAATGCAATTATTTCTCCTCTCCACTCTGAGGAGAGCAGCAGAGCATGCTCAATATATTGAACATCAAGATTTATTTGCTTAAGGTTTACCCGGAAGAAGAGCAAGTTTGACATTTACCAAAACATGAACTCATTTTCTAAGCTGCTAGCCACTGTGTACTTTCATTACTGTAACCAGAGGTCCCATGTGCCCTATCCCAGGTAAAAAGTCATCGAGAAGGTAACAGCCACCTAAGAGAAGTTTGGCTTAACCGCCCCAGGAGGGAGGGCACTGGCACTTGGAACCAGGAGCACTGTAGCAGGGGTAGCGCTGACACGGCTCCTGCACGGTCACGGCTTAGGGTTTAGCCGGGCTGGTTAGACAGAAGCAGAAGAGCGGCAGTCGAGGCAGGCTGAGGTCATAACAAGGGAAGGCAGGGGCCCACCCAGCCCGGGAGCAGCAACAGTTACGGTCATGGGACAGCACAGAGGTTAGAGTGCCAAGGAGTCCTAAAGAAGCAGGCAAGGTCAGAATAATGTCAGACACCCACAGTGATGGGAAGCTGTACCAGGAATGATGCCAAGGCTTTGGCTTGAGCAGACAGGAGCTGGGGAGAAGATTAAGAATTAAGGTACAGAACTCAGTTCAACCTGTCAGTTTAACACAGCCATGTCCAGCCGGGTTACACTGACACAGCACGACCAGAAGCCCTAAGCTGGCAGAGCAGATTCAACCACTTTAATCATGCAACCATCATCTCTTAAAGCACTTAATTCACTGGAAACTGTAACTTCTTCAGTAAAGAAAACAGGCTGCCACTATGCAGTAACTTCCTTTTCATGCATTGCTCGAAACTACCCTAGTTCACTGTTCATCCTCTGCCTTGCAAAATCAGGGTCCATGGAAGACAACAGCCTTTCCAAGAGAGCACACCATGCTTGAGCATAGCCTCTTAGAGCTCTACTTTGTAACATTAGCCTTGCGTCAGGATTGGATTTCTGATGCAGTTTCCTGATTAAAAATAAACAAATAAAAAAATCTTCACGGTGCAGCACCATTATTGGCCCTATCGTACCTGATCAGCAGAACGTGAACCTTGAAGTAACAGCAACAACCTCTTTCTGTTAACAATAGCGAACAATTTTCACGTGAGGACATGCTACCCAAAGATCGTTTGGTTCTTCACAAAAGAAATTTTAAGTAACATAAGGAAACCATTTTGCATATTACATTACTGGGTAGCAACTCTTATTTCAACAGGCTACCCAAGCCTCAACTGCTTTGGCCAACAAGTTTTTGTTAATTGCTCTATATTTCTTTTCTCTATATAAGCAACAAATTGTTTCCAGAAATACAGAGAAATCTAAATAGAACGAGTATGATATAATATGAGCACCTTTTGTTTTGAGGTTTGTTTGGTGGTTTGGGTTTCTTTTTCCCCTTGGTTAGTTGTTTTGTTGTTGGGTTTTTGTGGGGGTTTTTTTGTTTGGTTGGTTTGGTTTTGGTTTGGGAGAGTTTGGGGGGGGGTTCTAACCAAATTATGCGATATTTGTGTTAGAGAAAAAAGGTGGCCCTCACTCTAGCAGAAAAAGACACAAAAAGACACAAGAGTTTCTAATGGCTGGCAAATGAAGCTGGGCACATTCACATTAGAAATTGTCTTTTTAAAAGTACTGAAGACAGCAGTTAACTGTTGGAACAACTTACTGAGGATGGCAATGGCTATCTCCATCACTGGAAACTTACAGCTGAAGCTGCTGGTTCTGAAGTACTAATCGCATTAATGGAATTTCTGTGGTTGCCTTTACAAGTAAATTAAAATAGATTATCTGAATTTATTTCTCTCCAGACTGGGACATAAATCTCCAGAGCGTATTGACCTCCTTTAAAGGCCAGTAAAGCTATACTTACATTAATTTATCCTATATATTGAAAGCTCTTACCAAACTGAGTTAAAAATGCATGTCCAGTTTTCATCTTTGTAGCATGAGGCCACTGAAAGCATGTACAAAACTGCAAGAATTTGACAGGGAGGAAAACAGACAACACATTCGTTCTGAAATGTTTCCAATAGTTAAACAATCATGTTGTACCTGTCATCAGACCTAACCCCTGAAGTGCAAAATGTCTCTCAGGTATTAAGACTGGAAGAAAACAGGCACCGTGTTGGTTGTAAGGGATACCACAGAACAGTGAACTCTGTGAACAAGAGGCCTTTATACAGCTTTTGCGGGATCAGAGAAAATTGAGAACAAGACTGCATTTGTCTTTAGTCTTGGGAGACAAAAAGCCCTGATTGTTAGCCAGTTGCATGACATCAATGAAAGTACAGACATGACACAACATAGGATGATGATAAATATCAATGAGGTGTTTCTAGGCACATGTGTATTGTACATGAAAAATGAAATTTAACTGCCGTATGTGTGGCCCAAATCCCAACGGTCTATCCAGTCCAGCTTAATATATGTTGTGTCTACAGTGGCCTCTAGTACCAGCATTTCTGCCTATTCTACATAGCTATCAACTGCCCTGTGCTCCCGTTTGAGGGTACCTGGTCATTCACACTCGCTTCAGTTAAATCTGGTGTTTATCAGATTAACTAGAGTCAACAGTACAGTACTGCTTGTGAGCTGTTATCCCTCTAGTTGGCCCTTTTCCCCTCACCCATGCAGTGAAGAAGTCTAATCCAGGCAGGAAATCTGCTACAGAAATAAACAATAATTTACAACTCTACATGTAGAAATGAAAGCCTTACCAAAAACCGCAAAGCTTCTGGGGCAAAAGTGGCCCTTACAAATTAGCATATTAATGAGACTTTTTCTCAACTGCCAAGTTGTGCTCCATAAACAGTTTTGTATGAGTAAAGTCCAGGCATTACCTGTTTGTGTTAGCTTGCCTGTTCAAGGAGCCGGGGAGAGGAAGGAATACTTCTCCCCTTGGAGCAGTTCCTGGGGTTAGAATTTGACTGCAGGTTGTAGATGTGACTATTCTGTGCATAATTAACTTGTGGTAAACATTAGTTAAAGTTTTCACTGATTCTTACACAATGATTTTGCTGGAAAAAGATTTTTCCACCTCAGACCTGCAGCATCATTCCCTGGGACCAAATGCAGTTTGCCTTAAACTCTGTGACTTAAAGACATGCAACTAAATTATGTCCTTCACATGATATCATCACAATTCAATGGAAGATACATCTAAAAACATTTCCAAATGAACAACAGGCAAAATCACTTATTCTAAGTGTGTCTCAAGTTTTGGTTTGTTGTTTTTTTTAAATCAAGATAGAATAAAACAATGTTCTTCTGAGACGCAAATGTTTTATTCAGCTATGTGAAAAACACCATGACAAAATAGAAATGATCCTTATCTTAGTATGTGTGTATGAACTTATGAACATTTCTGAATATGTCAGGTTTAGTGTAAGCATGGCATGCTTGGAAAGGTTCTCACTTCCCATATCTTCAGCTTTGACACCTCACTGGGAAGCTGAAGACACAAGTTCTATTGTCAGCACACCCATGGGCATGATATTATATGGTCTGATCACAAACACAATTGAGATTATCATAATTTCATAGAATCATAGAATAGTTAGGGTTGGAAAGGACCTTAAGATCATCAAGTTCCAACCCCCCTGCCACGGGCATGGAAAATTTTCTCAGAATGTTACCAACATCAATGCTGCTTACCTCCACAACATCATCTAGCAAAATAAAAATACAGAATAGCTGGAACAGAAGCTGGATACAGCTGGAACATTGCCTCAATATTATTTTTTAATGGAATCATATTTCTTGGACAAGAAAGACAGCCCCAAAGAAAAAGTGCAAGTAAATCACCAGTTTCAGTTGAAAATTGGGTTTCAGATGCCACTCAAGACTGAACTGTCACGCCACTTTCTGTGCAGAAGAGTTAGGAAACATACAAAAAAGAAAATGCTTGTGATTCCTAGGTTGACAATGCCTGAAAACAGTGCAGCGGTGATTGAGTTCAGCTGGAAAGGTCAGTCTGGATGAGCTGCAAGCAGAAGAAAACGGCAGAAGAAGAGAAGAAAAAGGTCTGGTTACAATCTGTCAGCAGTGCCAAACACTTCTGTCTCTTCATTACCACACCCTGTATACAGAAGAATTACAATGAAGGGACTAAAACTGCACTTCAAAATGAGCACCTGTCTACTTGGATAAAGCTTATCTACGTATACATCAAAAATAGTTATTAGTTCTTTCAATATTCATGATACTGAGGGATAGAGTAAGGATACTTATAAGACATCTCTCATACGCTAGTGACTGACCTTTATCTGTGCTATTCAAGGCAACACTATTGTTGTCCAAGAACTGTCAAGACAGAGATATAAGGATTTGTGGCCTAATTGAGTTAATGAAAAGATTTCTTCCCTGATTATCAATATTCACATTTCAATTCAAAGTTTATATAAACCCTTAGCAAGCATATCTAGTACCATATATCTGAGATACTTCAAGTTTATCTGTATACCTTCACAGAAGACTTTTAAAGACATTTACCAGTTATCAGAAGATGTAACATATTTACTATCAGGCACAGCTCAACAGACTATGAACCAATCCCTGGATAATGGAACACACACACACAAACACAGCCTGTACCATCTTTTCCAGAAGGAGGGGAAAAACACACCCACATTTGAGGGGCAGGTGCTACCCAAAGCACCAACGTGCATTCACCTAAGAGCCTTGTTTGCCACTGCCGGTACTGGAGAGTGAGATGAAACAACAACAACTTGTTTAACTTGTTGTGTTTAAGTGACACATCCATCAAAAGCTATACAATTTCACTTTTACAAGTAGGTACACGCTTTGCTTTTATACACAAAGACCAAAACATTTTCTGCTGTGCATGTGTCCTGTAATGTCTTATTTTAGATTAAAAAACAAGAATACAGTTTCTCTGAAAAGAACAAAATATTAAAAACAAGACTTCAGAAATACACAGGAGGACCACCATTACTCACCTGCAGCAGCACTATTTAGTTTCTATCAAAGTAATTGCATGAACAGCTCTGCTACCAGAACACCTGGTGACTAATAATGGCAAGACCTGGCTAACTTGAGGTGCCTCTGAAGACACTGATGTGCATGGGATCAGGCCCAGGCAGATGCAGAGCCAATCTATGAGGGAAGTGAAGAGTCCATGCAACTGCAGACTTAACACTGGCACACGTGTACCATGGTGAGTCAGGTGCAGCAGCTTTGATGGGCTCGGTACAAATATATCTGTACTAAAGCTGGCCTCAAAAATAGTATAAGCATCTCCATTCAGCACTGCACCAGAGTAAGCTAGCACTCCCCATCCAAAATCAGAGCATTCTGCTCAAGTTCTCTCATGACCTTCCCCTTTTCTTTTCTTGACTATAGTATTCATGAACCTCGCATTCTTAATGTGCTTGTTTTCACAATGGAAAGGAACAATGGGAGGAAATACTAACTCCCTCTTTCTGCTCCAGAAGGAAAAGTGAAGCACAAGGCAGATTAAGGGACTTGTACAGTGCCACTCAGGAAATTTGTGATACAATTCAGAACTGAATCCCATTTTTTTCAGAGTACTTCCCATCAAACCATCCTCCTGACAGCAGGAATGGGATGCTCCAAAAGCATAATATGGTGATGTTTAGCCTAAAAATATGTTTAACCTAAAAAGCTTTAGCTGCATACCTCAAGTAGATGACGCCTAAAAAAATGATTTTCTTTTTCCAGCCTTATTCATGTTTTCATTTGAAAAAACGTCAACAGTTGTAATGAAATTATAAAATCATTTACCTTTCTTTGGGGTCATTAAAGAGCCATGGACAGATTTTTGCTTGAAGTTACACAGTATTTAAAGGTAATTGATAAGTACATTTTTTTCTCAGTTGTAAAAATAGAATTCACAGCATTTGTATTATAAGCTATATAACCTAATAACATTGCTCATATAACAAGTTTTATCCAGTTTCCATTCCTTGCCCAAGGCAACATTTCTGTAGCATACATGTTTGAGCAAATCTGTCATTTATTTCCCATAAGTAGTCATGCACACAACTCTGAAGTTAGTCCTTTTCACTTTTTCTCAACTAATCAGATGGCAGCAACTCAATTGGGACTACATATAATGCATAAAAAAACCCCACTTATTTTCATTGCAGAAACATTGCTCGTAACAGAGGGTACGTGTTCTAAAAATGGCCTTTTGCTGAGATGGCTCCCTATTCTGAAAGGTCAGTTGTTCTCTTTGTATATGTGGGCACAATCACTTTGCAGGTAAAGGATTTTATTTCTCAAGTTTTTAAATTATTTCCATCTAATTATTTCAGATGGAATTCAGTTGTGCTCTCAGCTACCTGAATCTAAGACTGCTGAAATCAGTTGCTTAAGTGCAGCTACCTATAAATATCTGTAAACATAATTTATTAAATTTTATCAAATATTTTATTATTTTTTCAACCGCAATCTCAAATTCTTTTCAGAGCCTGCTGGTTGCTTTTAAAGCTGCCTTTTTTTAAAGCAAACAATGCCTTGGCAATAAAAATGGAAGTCATGGGATTTAAAAGAGTAGTTTTTGGCTCATTCTGTTTAGAACTTACAATGTGTTTGTCCTATTTCTTCCTTATAGCTGAAGGCGAAGCATAGCATGTATTAGTTTTATGCAACATTTAGATAAAACCCCAGAGGTGAAGCTGGAAAAATGGTGAATAGAAAGCGACAGTGAATACCCAATAGCTGTCCAAATTAAATTGCAACAGCGAACACAGTACCTTAAATTCCATTATCAGCAGTGAAATCTGACAGGAAAGAGTCATCAACCCACTGAGTTTGGGCTTTCATAGTGGCCTTATGTGCATAACAGTATCCCACAGTGATTTTACTGTGGTAAAGGAAGCATGTGAGAGCCAAACAGAAATATTAGCTCAAATTTTCTACGGAAGACTCCAATTGCAAGGTAAAAAAAAAAAAAACAAAACACAGCAATCTCATGGAGAATCCACCCTTTCCCTAAGTCACGGAAAATTTATATTAAACTGCAAAATATTTCTCCAGGTTTCTGGAATTTCTGCAGTCTATAAGAAAAGTTTGTTCATTCCTAACACGCCTCATAATGCTGGGGCCAGCAGAGATTACAGCATTGCAAGAGGTGTTCGGAGAGCTCCAATCTGTCCTCCCACCAGCGTCTCCTCTTTTTCTGCTACTGCAAATCTGAGCAGTTAATAAAAACAATCACGGTACCAGAGTGGAATGCAATGATTGCCCTTCTGTGCTTCCTGCTTTAATGTAAACTCTTTTATAAGCAATAATGCAACTTTGATTTTATTTCTTAGCATGCATTAAATTATTTTGCAATATAAACAGCTACAATATTGCCTGGAAGTATATTTAATAAATGCCTGGCTTCCTCTTGAATTTTGCCTTCCTTTATTTACAGAGCTACATTGCTTGTGTACACAAGATCCATCTTATAGTATATTAAATTTTCAGTAGTTAATTTCTCAAAGCTTTGTTTAAAGACAGTTTTCCCCAACAAACATGTTTTGCTTGACTAGGGATAGACAACATGCTACAATTCCTATCTCAGCAAGCTTCTTGAGTTAAAGTTAGCACATTTTCTATGGAAAATTCTTTGTTCTAAATAGCAATAACTCACATTAAAACAATCCCCACCATTCTGTCATCTGGAATCCACCTTCACCATCTCTAACTTATCTACCCTTATCTTGGGGACTCAAGTATGCTTCAACCAAGAACATTTCTTTCATTTCAGCTTCCTGTGAAAGAACTTAGAAAAACTCAGCACATCAATTCAACAGAAACAGTTAATTATTTTAAAATGTAATATAAAAGTATAAAACATTGTACAAAATGTTAGAAGTATGCTGACCTGATAGCATTTTAAAATTCTAAATGGGAAGTCATTCAAAAGGAAACGATATGCAGTCTGAAGACATCACAGAATATTCTGTGTTTGTTTATTTAGATGTTTCGGTTTCCAAGATATATTTATTGTTCCTTACACTCCTAAATTGAAATTATTTTTAATCGACACAACCTCATGAACTTCAACAAAACAGCAGTTCTCAAACTATAAGGAGGGTGGTAACTAACTATAGGGAATGTAATTTGTTTTTTCCTCCCTCTATTAGAAACATTCAAATTTTTCTTGATGGTATAATGGCACTTTACTATAAATTTAAGTTTTCCATAAGTTTCATTATAAGATATTTCTATTCATCCACTGCAATTGTGGATATTTTGTTTCTTAGTTGCTATATCAAGAATATCAGCTCTGAAGCTATCTCAAGCAGTTTAGAACACTGCTATTGGAGAGATTTAGAACTGTATTTTAAAGGAAAGACCCACAGGATACTGGGTGCGCACAGGACATACCTGAAAAAGAGATCACATCGAAGATCATGACTAGGATTACCAGATGGTGTGGTGTAACAGTAGTCCGTCAAAATATTCCACCTGCACAAGAAGCAAAGCGAGAGATGAGGTGAACTGGCAACATAAGAGTAGGGTGGAGAGCGAATGAGATAAGATTAAGAGACAGTAAGGCAAGTGTACAAACTGATATTGCAGGCTGTTACACTGAAGCTGAGCTACTGTATTTAACAGGTCACATACAAGTCATCCTACATTCCCAATACATCACCTGTTTCTTCCCACGACTTAAAAAACTAAACAGCACAGTATAGCAGCAGAATTGCATACATCAAATCATTTGGTTTCATGCAAGTCAGCTGCCATACCAACACAGGTTGTGTACTTCCTCTCAGAAGCCATGGTCGCATAGGACTAGAAATCAAAACCATCCCACTTTTAAAAGCCCTGGAGTTTCTCACTTGATCTTAAAGAGGCCCTTTCTTGAATAAGAGCAATATAGGATTTAAAGTATAATTCAGGAGAGCTTTCATCATGACGACAGCAGTAAGATATGCATTCAATTCACCACCAAGGACCTGACACCCTAGACTTGAGGGCAGTGATTACCGCACACCAACCAATATTTTGACATATAAAAGGCTATGAGGAAAGACAGTTGCTTCGAAATCAGAAAAATTTGCAACACCAGAGCTGAATAGCAAGCAAAACAAGAAATAACATCAGTCATGGTATCTGCCATCAAGGTTAGTTGCTCTTACAGCTGCATATATTTTGGTTTTCAAAGGTAAACCTGGACTTGGAATAAAGAGCTCCTGGTGCTGTAGGTTGACTCCTGAAAAACAAACATTGCCTCAGTGTACCAGAAATCCCACTGTAACAGCCCACCTGCAGCCACAGACTGAACTCCCACCTAGTTTTTCTGACCTTTCTGTGCGGGACAGTCATTTACTTGGTCTTCCGTAAGGGAAGAAGTAAAAAGCAGTGCCAGAGCATTTGGCTACAAGTTTGTAAAGATGAACAACACTTAACTGCACTTATCCTATGAAACTATTCTGGGGAACCTGCTTATGATTTTACAAAGTGGTTGGATCGGCAATTAAAGAAAATGTATCAACCATTAAGCCTCCCAGCACCTATAGGCAAACATAGCAACCACCGTAGTTTTCTAAAGGAGGAGCTTGACTACGTTGCCACAGTGCCCCAGGAGAGAGCAATGCCACCAGGCTTTATATATCTTAAGCTGTAGTCTGGGAGAACAGACACATTCTATTGTGCAAAGTGTAGTTTTGATGGAAGTTGGCTTGCTGAAGACTGTAAGTAATCATTTTTATTTAAATTTCAGTATTTAAAGAAGCTGTTTCAAGAAAGCCACATATAACACAAAAGTTGGGAATTCCCCATATGCTGCTACATGGATATAGCTGTTTTACCGGGTTCTTGTTCAAAGCCTGAGCCGTTAATGTCAGCACAGCAACAAAGCTACAAAGCGTATCTGAGCGACAGTTGGTAATTCAGCATATCAAAATGCACTTCCTGGTAACATCACCTACATCAGATTGGTTGCTAACCCAGAAAGCACAGGGACTCAGCACGTTGAGACCTTGTCAGTGGTCAAAACACTGAATACATACAAAAAGTTTGGTTCTAAGCAGAATTTTGACCAGGTTCAGTGGGGCAGCAAGACCAAGACCAGCAGCTGACAGCAACAAGGATGAAGCACAAAAATCACCTGTTTTCTGAAGAGAACTCCACAAAAATGCACAGCATGCCCAATATTGAATCTCTGCAGCATCAGGGGCCTTGGGAAGTACACACGTACACACAGACCACCTCTGTGACATAGACGAGCAAGTCCTTTACAAACCATTCAAGTGAGTTCAGGCAAGTTTCCCTTCTTTAAAACTAATTTTACATTTCTCTCATAGGTAGCTCTGTGACATTTTGCAACTGATTAAAAAGTGTGCAGCAAGTCCCTCACTCTTACATTCCATAGTTGTTCTGTTTCTCTTAAAGAGTAGGTTTTATTCAGTTAGACATTTACAGGAAAGCCTAAAAGCACATAGCCACTCAGGCTCTGCGAAAGCCCAGTAAACATTTTGCTATTAAACTCTGAGACCCTTTTGTCTTTCCTAACAATAACGTGCTAACACCACAACAAAAAGTAAACATCACCTTGTGAGGGAGGATGAAAGCGAGCTGAGAGATGAAGAGTCAATGTTAGGAAATAATACTCCAGCTAAAGTTTAAAAGTGTGCTGCTCTCAGTCGAGAGCCAGATCTGTACACAGCCCCTCACCAACACCAAGGGTGGACGAGAGCCGTGAGGTCCCTCCCAAATCCATGACTCCCTAACGGGGACCAAGTGACGCCACAGAATCAGAGCTCACAAGATCATGGCTGTCCAAAGAAACACAACCAGACAGGCTACAGACAATGCGCAAGCTGTCTGTGTATACACCAAGCCCCAGCATGTGAACCAGAAGGGGATATCCATCACTTGAATCTGCCTGACTTAGCACTATTTTTCATGCTACTGCTACTCACTAGACCAAGTAATATGACTGAAATCAGAAGGATAAGACAGCACCGTTAATGATCAACTCGTAAACTCAATGAGTTAGGAAGGATGAAAGCCCCTCTTGGCATCTGGTATTTGAGGAAAAAATGTGCTCAGTATGAGCATCAATCACCTTTATACCTCACTGTTTGCAGAACTGGGCCCTGAAAGGCAGCAAATATGTGGTGGCCAACACTTACCCTAAGAAATTTAGCTACCCTCAGCCTGCTCTATCTTTTGATCACAGGTTTATTTAAAAATGAGAGAATTATAATCTTCATATTAACAGATTATATGTTATTTGTAGCTCTGCTCTGTCAAACAAACATAATTTTTTTAAGCATGCTGTTGGAAAATATCGTGTTACAATATTTTTAGCTCATTACGTTCAAAGCATAAGACATAGACTTTTAAATCAGTTGCATGACTGATAACTCAGCATCATGATGGCATGAAGAATAATGCAAAAAAATCAGATTCATAATTTGCAAAAGTGTTGCTTGATTGAAAAATTAATATTTAAATCAGGTATTTAAACTCGATGAATAAAAATTTTAATCAACATAAAAATATAATTTTGTGGATGTTAAGTGAAGGTCTAAGCATTTTTCATGCTTTACTGTCACCATTCATATTTCTGTAATGAAAGCTTTTACAATCATGCATGTCCAAGTTTAATTACCTAAAACATATGGAAATAGTGCTAGTCAAAAACTGTTAAAAATATCAACTCATCCTGAAAGTCCATACAATGAGGTCACAAGTGCAGTGGGCTACAGATTTTGAACAAATTCCACGTGCCTCAATTCAATTACAGGTGAGCAAAACACTCTGATGAGGCTTGAACATAAAAATACCCCAGCAAGAGTGCTACAGTTCATTGTGAATGGAACAGGTCTGGAATATTTGTACAGAATTCTACAGAGTACTCACTGGTTTAGTACAATGTACACATACACAGAAAGACATATATAGTAATATGTACACACAGCCACACACATAATAAATGCAAACACAAGTATGCACTCTGGAGTATGATTGTTATTACTACAACTGATTAGTTATGCGGTACTACAACCTGAAAGCCAGAGCTCTAAATTGAGGAACTGTATAAATATAGGACAAAAAGACTCTGTCTGTCCTCAAAGACCAGCCATATAAACACAGAATAAAGAATAACAGGTGCATGCAAACAAAAAGGACAAGGGAACTCAGAGAGGAAAGATGCCTGGATGAAAGGCCTGGTTCATGGGAGCGGTGAGAAGGGAACAGCAAATAATGAGGAGGAGTCTATACTTTGCTCTGCTAATCTGGCTTGTACCCACATAGTGCAGAGATGAGTTTAGTTCAGGTCATACTACTGTGCTTTATGCTCACATTGTAAAGAAAAAAATTCAAAGTGCTGATAAATGTACCATTGTTCTTTCTTCCAAAATAGCAGCTGATGACCTACAACAGAAGCAGAAACCGAAAGCCATCATGAAGATATCTTTGTGTGTATTTATGCACTACATTGTTTTTTATCATTAAAAAAAGCCAATGAGTCATATCACAAGAAGCTAATTTATGCATTTGGGTTATAAACTTCAGAAATAGGAATTTATAGCTGGAGCACTGACAGAACCTTAGCTATGAAGAAAGTAATGGATACTGTTGAAAACACAAACCAGAAAAAGAACTAGCAGAAAGGCAAAGCGACAAAAGGATCATGATGTACAAGGTTTAGTCATGGAAATGTTTTGTTTTGAACTCCATATTCACATGTTTACAAACTATTACCTCAAGAATTTCAATTGTTTCGGTGTCTCCATTTTCTCATCAGACAACGTGAGTTTTAAAGGAAGCTTCACATCATGTAAGGCTCTCTTCACGAAGGCAACTCTTCATAAACTATGTTATCTCATACAGTGATGTTACAGCATTTTCTTTTCCTTTGTATCACCTCTACTCTTAAGCGCTTTTTCCTTCCTCTTTACTCTTGCACAGCTAAAAATTACTATGTTGACACTACTACTATGGCATGCATCTATTTAAGTGTATGTGCATGTGTATGCATACACATGGGTTTACACAAACACGGGAATGAAACAGACAGAAATAGAAAGCATATTTACGAAGCAAGCTGGGTACTGTTAACCAAGTGCTCCAGTGGATAGCTACAGCTAAATTTGTACAGCAACCCTGGCAAATAGCTGATAATCGTTGGTGGGTCGAGTGTATCAATACAGCCTGAAACATTACTGCCTGTACCACTGAGGTATTTCCATGAGCATTGATACCTCGAGCTGAGAATACCTATTGAGGGACACAAAAAATTATTATTATTATCAGAAAGTTAACTGTGGAACAAAAATTACCTGAGGAAACTGATGCTTTGGCCCATAATTCACTGGTACCTTCAGGAAATCCTTCAAAAGTTATTTCAGCTTAATAACATGCTCCCTGTGTTTTGTTTTTCACCTCCCCAAAGGTGAAAAGATACACGGGATCTATTGGTCTCTACGGGGCATGTGTGAGTCATTTTGGAGTGTGCGAGGGTTGCTGTGGGGTGTCTATCGGTCACTGTGGGTCTCTATGGGATGTCTATAGGGTGTCCATGGGATGCTGTGGATGACTATGGGCTGTCCATGGGGTGCTGTGGATGACTATGGGCTGTCTACAGGTCGCTGCAGGTTCATCAAGAGTTGCTGTGGGGTGTCTATGGGTAGGTCTGGGACCCTATGGGATGTCTATAGGGAGTCTATGAGGCTCAGGGGGGCTATAGGTGATCTACTGGGGCTCTGTGAGGTGTCCATGTGTTGCTCTGGGTCACTACAGGGTATCTATAAAAAAAAATGTTACTGAAACTGACTAATTCAAATCTGAAGTGAGCAAAACTTGAGCAGAATGTGATCAAAGTGAATAAAAAAGAATAAAAGTGGACAAGCCTGAATAAATCTCAAATAAAAGTGAATGAAAGTTAAAAAAAATAAAGAAAGAAAGTGAATAAAAAAATCAACTGGTGTTGGGGCACTTTTGTGATTGCAGGAGGCTAGTGGGTGCCCTATAGGGCACTTGGGGGCCATATGGAGTGCTGTGTCACTGATGTTGCTGATGATGTCATCATGGTCCTGGTGACCTCATGACACCAGGAGTCAATAAAAGCTGTGGGACATGTCTTGAGGGTCTATTAGGGTCTAGGGTTAAAATTGCATGCAATCTTTCTGGTGCTCATTCCCGGCCATCCTGCAGCATGGCACGCAGAGAGCGATTGTACGGCTCCTGCTCCCACAGCTGAAGAACCAGGACAGAAAGCTGATGCTGGGCCTCTTCTGCACACAGTGTGCTCTGCAAAGTGCCACCAGCACTGCTGTCACTCCTCACTTTCCCAACTGTGAAATATGAGCTCACTCTTCTAATCGAGATAACAGTGTTTTATTGAGGGACAAAGTCAATAAAGCAAAAGCAACAGCACTGGGCGCGTGATCGTAGCCAGAGGCGCCCTGATTAGCATTTGTTACAGGTTTATATACTTTCACTATTGCATTAGCCATATATATATTCATAATTCCTGTGTATAGGAGGGGAATATTATAACTAGCTCCAGGAACTTATTATCATAAGTCTCCTCCTCTTGGCATCTGCACACTGCTCTCTGGTGATCGTGGCCAGGAGTCTTCAGGATGAAGTAAGCAGTCTTCCTCATGGGGGCAGGGCTCTTCAAGATGAAGTAAGCAGTCTTCCTCAGGGTGCACTTTTCCCCTGTGGCACAGCTGGATGCCCCAGTAATCACAATGAGCTGAAAGCAGCCGTATCTGCAAGATTCTGAGAGCTGGCAAAGATTTAGAGCACTGTGACCTTCCTGCAAAATGTATTGCAAGCAGGCCAGGATGGGCACACAAGGAGTATCCCAAGGTAGCAGATGCTCGGGAGGCACTGTCTCCAAACTAACTGATAAGTAGGATGGTGTGAAATAATTCACTCATGTTTAGTGGGGCCACTAAATCCTGTTATCTCACCACAGACTTACAACACAAACATTGTTAAGGTAAAAGTACTTTATCCCTCTGCTTTCCAGGCACTGGCTTTCCTCGTATCAAGTCGCGTGTCACCCCCCTTTTTTTTACCTTTACAAATTCTTTTGCTGTGTGACTCCATTCTGCTCAAGAGTTCTGGCCAGTTTCAACTTCTTGTCTAAACTTACGTCTTTAGAGAGCTTTGTTTCTGTTACTGCGAACTCAACCAGTTCTATCCACATAACAACACCTACGAACGGCGAAAGCCAGCACCTTTACGCGTTTATCACCTCAACTAAATGTCCAACTGTGTGCACCTTCCATGGCGCTGGCTCCCGGCCGTCCCGAAGCACAGCTCACGGTAATCCCTCCGACGCCTATTGACAACCATCACCCCCTCCCCGGAGCCCTTCCGTCAGCACGCCAAACGGGGGCGGTGTTGGGTGGGGCGCCGCAGCCCGAATGGAATCACCCCCATCCCTGCAGCCGCCCCCTGGCGTTATTCGGGATGCGGGCACCCCAACACTTGGGGGGAGCGGGAGGTTCCGAACGCTCAGGACCCGTCTGGGGGGGGCTGCGGGGTCGGGAGAGGGGGTCCGACCCCACCCCCACGAGCACTAGCGGTTGTCACGTGATTCGAGAAGCGCTATTGGGGGCTATATCCCATAATCCCCCGCACCAAAGGGGGATATATCCCATGATCCTTTGCGTCGGGGGTATATACCGTGGTCCTCTGCGGTAGGCAGGACGTATCGCCTCAGGAAACTGAAGGTACGCTTTTCCTAACGAGATTGGGTTGTTCTCTTCGGGTGTAGGAACGCGAACTTGCCTTTGTGATTAAAGAAACAGACGGGGCTGCATGTGTGTCCCGCGGAGTAGTATGAGAAATATCCCCGTATTGCAAAGGATCAAGGGATATAGTCCCCTTACAGCAGAGGGTATTGGGTTTTATTCCCCCTCAGCGCAGAGTAAAACCGGGGGTGTGGGTGGTGTTGTTTGGGGGCGACGATCCGGCCGAGGAGCGGGTGAGGAGAGGGCGGGGGCGTCCTCTGAGGAAAGGGGGGGAACAGCTTGGTTTGGGGCTGATTCCCCCAAAAAGACCTTTCCATGACGGGCTGTGCTCGTGGAGCCGGAGCCGCCGCGGTGCCCCCAGAGCACCCCAAACCCCTCGAGTCTGGGTCTGCAGGGGCTGGGCCGGGGGGGGGGCGTTGCTGGGAGGGGACACCCCCCCCGAAACTCAATACAGCGGGGGGGGGGGGGGGGGGGGGGGGGCGCGGTGTGTCGCCGGGCGCCGCTCGCTGCTGCCATCCCGTGTCCGGAGTTCGGTACTGCAGCCCGGGCTCCGCGCAGGTGCCGTGGGGCTCCCTTTGTCCCCGCTGCCGCCCCCGGAAGCGGCCGGTGTGAGGCGGTGCTCGCTGGCTGCCGGTGAGCGATGGCCGCCGCGGCTCCGCGCTCGGGTGCGGGCGGCCGCGCGGGGTGCTCGTGGCCGCAGCCCGGTGTTCGCGCACCGGCTCCGGTCCCTCCGGCGCGCCGTTTCGGTGCAGCATTGGCGGCGGGCAGGGTCCGGGTCCCGGCAGCGGCGGCAGCGGGTGAGATCCGAGCCCACCGGGGGTCCGGGGTTACCGGGGAGGGGAGGCGAGCGAGCCCGCCCGCCCGCCCGTCCGTCCCTTGGGCGGGCGCAGGGGGTGTCTCCTGCCCGCTGGCCGCCCGGCGCGGGAAGCTTCAGAGCGCCCGGAGCGGCAGGGTTGCGGTCTGCCGGAGACGAGGCGGGTCAGGGGCCCCGAGCGCCCTTGCTTCTG
This sequence comes from Ara ararauna, assembly GCA_028858755.1. NCBI lineage: Eukaryota > Metazoa > Chordata > Aves > Psittaciformes > Psittacidae > Ara > Ara ararauna. The sequence continues at coordinate 950,426 of CM054381.1, read as the reverse complement.
CCTTCATCTCCCTTGATGAATCCCGGGCGCCTCGGAGGTTCCTGCCCGGCACCCTGCGCCCTGCCACTGTGCTTGTCTCTGCCTTTGCTCGGTACTGGGGGGAGTAAAGAAAGTGGCGGGAATTACCCAGAGGGTCCTTGATTCACGCTGTATCTTCGTTGGTAGGGAAAGGGGTGAAGATGGAAATACCCTTTTGGAAACCAGGCAAGGAGTTCCCTGTTTATTTCCTCTGGTCTAAAGTGGCGGTTAGTTTGGAAATGAGACTGTTCACTGGAGCTTTAAGATGCCGAAAGATCTGGAGGCTGAAACTATGTCCGTGAAAGGAGTGAGGTGTGCGGCATCGGGGGCAGGGCTAATTGCCCTCCTTTTGTTCTGCAAATAGACCTTGCTGTGTTGTGCCCTGGGGGAGCCCAGCTAATCACAGCTTTTCTGGTGAGAAGGTCAGGGAGGCTTTCGGTTGCTGCTGCTGCTCTCCTGGTTTCCCCCGGTTTGGACGCCTGCCTTGCTCCGGTGAAGTCATTCGGTTTCTTCAGAAAGGCTTGGTATTCTAGATGCAGAGACAGCGTTGGGAGGGAGCTGATGCAGATCTCGATCTGTGTTGCGAGGCGCTTGTAGCAGGCGACTCACCGAGTTACCAGCCCGGGTGGCCTTAGGGCTTCTCTAGTTTATGCCAAGTCATTTCAAGCCTCAGTCTGTTGAGAACGGCCAGAGCCTTTATTTGCTCTGCTGCCGATTTGCCCTGGCCATCGAGCTAAAGGCTTTAGATGTGGGAGCAGTTGGCCTGAGGCTTGCTCACGGAATTTTCTGCCGTGTAAAAATGATGCCGTGTGCAGATGAAACGGAGTTTCTCTCATTAAAGCTTTACAAATGCCCTTTAAATCCCGGTGCTTTTAATGGGTGAGACAGCTGTGGATGGCCCAGCGCGCAGCCTATGCGTCCAGCACCCTACAGCACAAACCATGCCTGACCTTACTGGTGACTGCGTGGGGCTGCAGATGAGTGCAGTGTCCCAGGAGGTTATTTGAGGATGAATCGAAAATGTTCCAGGTCTCGTTCCTGGGGCAGTCTCTCATTTCCAGCCTGTCCCGGTGCTCTGCGGACGGGCTCCTGGCTGTGTGTTGTTTGTGCAGGGTCCCGCAGGCCCCTTCCTCTTCTTTCTTTCTGTCTGTCCTTTTAGGGTGCGATTTCGTAACTCTCTGGCAGACATGTGGTACCCCAACTTACTTTTAACTACAGCAGCAGTTTGCAGCGGCTTAGACTGGACTTAAACCGGGACGGTTGTATAAAGATAGCTTTCTTCTGAAGCGCAGGGCGTGTCTGTCGCCCAAAGGTGATGTTGCCTTTAAGCGCAGAGTGTGCCTGTTTAAGTCATAGTATTTCAAACCCTTCTTTTCTTGCAGCTTTGTGCCCAGGCAGGTTTGTGACCTACACTGATGTTCAGGCTTCCTACGGATACAAACAGGATCAGTGGCATTACTTCAAGCAGTTCTGCAAGCCTGGTGTTAGCAGTCCTTGCGAGGTCTGTATGTATCAGGAGGTGATGGAGTACTTCCATGTGGTTGCGGTACTGTGGCAAGTATCCTTTATCTTTTATCCATCTCTGCACCACCTTGCAATTCAGCTATGCTAGTTGTGTTAAATTCTTCCTCTTCTTTAAGAGAAAAGCAAGGGGGAGGCAAGCAACGATCGCCCAGTCAATGCTGCCTCACCTGCCGATCCGAAGTGAACAGGTCTCTTCTTTTTTTGTCACTAGAAAAGTAAAGAATAGTCTTTTCCCGAATCACATTGAGAGGTTGGATTCTCACATGAGGAATGCGTCTTGCATTTTCTCAGAGTGGGTGAGAAACAACCTCAGTTATTCTGGTGTGTCTTCAGCATTCCTGTTTTTCCCCTTTTTAGCCTGCTGCTCAAGTCCTACGTGATGGAGATTGTCCTTCGATGATCATTCCAAGCAGGCCTCGTGAGTGGTTCTATTTCTTACACACATCTTAGCAGATTGGAAGCGTTCGCATGAAAGCACAGCTCCAGTCTGAAAAGTGTTTAGTGGCAAGATCAGGAGGCGCTGACTGTTACCTGGCAGTGGCATCCCTTCAGTTTTAAACAGTTTGAAAGTATAAAGATTTAGTATTATTTTTTCTGGAGAGCCATCCCTGGGCACTTGGAGCGTGATTAGGTCAAGCTGAGCTCTTTATTGCTCTTTAATGGCTACTGACAAGAAATGCTTTACAGCGCAAACTGTGCCTCCCGAACCATGTGAGCACCCAACCCAAGCCAAGCTGTTGGCATGAAGGAAATGCCACGACTGTAGGAAGGCTCCTCTGGACAGCTGTTGAAGTTCAGGTGCTACCTGAGCCCAGTTACAGCGCAGCTTGCTTTTCCGTGCTGCACATAGTGCTGCCTGTGCAGGGAGGCAGAGGAATTAAGGGGACAAAAAGCTGGTTTTGGCACTGTATCCAGCAGGTGTTTCTGAGGAGGCAAGCCCAGATGTCAGAGCTCAAGAGTATCTGTCACTGACCTAGAAGCTCGCACGATTAAGGAACTGCTGTTTATTTTGATATGCTTTAAAACAGAGATTGTGTAAGCCAGGCACAGGCTGTCAAAAAGAGAAAATAATGGATGAAATGAAAAAAAAATTGAAAATCTGTCTGAAAAATGATGTACTGACCCAAAAGACAGGAAATCGTTTTCAAAGGAGCTATTGTTTTAGACTACAGCAAGAGGTGAAGATGAGAGAAGGAGGAAAAGAGACGTGTTAGTTAATTATTTCCTGAGAATAACTGGGGGTGTATGTATTCCAGGCAGAGGGATGCTGGGAAGGGACTCTTCGTGAGGAACTGTAGTGAGAGGACAAGGGGTAACGGGCTCAAACTTAAACAGGGGAAGTTTAGATTGGATATGAGGAAGAAATTCTTTCCTGTAAGGGTGGTGAGGCACTGGAATGGGTTGCCCAGGGAAGCTGTGAACGCGCCATCGCTGGCGGTGTTCAAGGCTGGATTGGACATAGCCTTGAGTGGCATGGTTTAGTGGGAGGTGTCCCTGCCCCTGGCAGGGGGGCTGGAACTGGATGATCTTAAGGTCCTTTCCAACCCTAACTATTCTATGATTCTATGATTCCAGGCTGAATATCGAGCCCAGGCATCAGTGCTTATCGGAACCCAGTGCAGAAGGTGCAGAAGAGTTAGGTAAAGGTGAAGTACAGCTGTGCAGGAGAACTGACCTGCTCTTCCCTTTGGCATGGAACCGAGGACTTGGTGCAGCAAAGAGCAGGCCAAGGTAAATGAGTATGTAAACATCTGTCCTTGTCTCTCTCTTTTGTAATCTCCTCCTCCCTCTGTCTAAACAATAGCTTCTGTCTTTTTTCCCATTGCTTCCTCTCCAAGAATGTCTAGTGCTAGCGGCTGGGGCTGGAGCTCACCTGGCATACGAGGAGCTGACACTTGCTGGTATGTCCTTAATTTGCACTGTTTTAAAACCATTTTTTCCCATATCCAATTTTCCCCATCTCTAACCCATTTTTAACTCTTTCTCAGCCTCTTTTGGCCACTTCTACCCAGTTTTATGCCATTTTTTGCCGTTTGTAACCCTTTTTTCCCCATTTCTAACCCATTTTAAGCTTTAACTGGCTGTTTTTAAACTGGTTTTGGCTATTTCTAACCCTATTTTGCCCAATTCTGACTCTTTTTAAGCCATTTGCACACCATTTTTGTACATTTCTCACCAATTTTTTGTCATTTCTAACCCATTTTTGCGCATTTCCAACTTTTATGCCATTTTTGGCTATTTCTAATCCATTTTCCCATTTCTAACTGCTTTTAAGCTTATTTTTTTAGCTTGTTTTAAACTGCTTTTGGCTGTTTCTAACCATTTTTTTCCCAATTCTTACTCTTCTTAAGCTGTTTTGCGCATTTCTAAACCATTTTTGTCCATTTCTCACCAATTTCTTGCCATTTCTAACCCATTTTTGCCGATTTCTACATTGTTTTAAGCCATTTTTGGCTATTCCTAACCCATTTTTACTCACTTCTAACCTGTTCTAAGGCATTTTTGACCGTTTCTAACTCGGTTTTGCACCTTTCTAACCAGTTTTAGACCTTTTTTTCCCCATTTCTAAACCATTTTTGGCAATTTCTAACCCATGATTGCCTGCTTCTAACCCCTTCTATGGCATTTTTGTCCATTTGTGAGCCTTTTTTGCTCAATTCTTACCCTTTTTAAGCCGTTTTAACCATTTCCAAGCCAGTTTTGTTCATTTCTCACCAGTTTTAAGCCATTTTTGGCCTCTCCTAACCAATTTTTGCCTATTTCTAACTTGGTTTAAGCCATTTTTGGCCTTTTCTGACCCGTTTTTTGCCCACTTCTAACCCATTTTAAGCCATTTTGGTTTTTTTTTAAACACATCTTTTCCATTTCTAACCCATTTTAAGCCTTTTTTTGGCTGCTTCTAATCTATTGATGGCCATTGCTATCCCATTTTTTCCCATACCTTACCAGGTTTGAGCCATTTTTCGCTATTTCTAACCCTTTTTTCCCGTTTCTAACCTTTTTTAAGCTTTTTTAAATCTATTTCTAAACTGGTTTTGTCTATTTCTAACCCTTTTTTGTCCAATTGTAACTCTTCCTAAACCATTTTGCACATTTCCAAGCCTTTTTTGTCCATTTCTCACCACTTTCTGGCCATAACTAACCCATTTTTGCGCATTTCGAACTTGTTTAAAGTCATTTTTGGCCATTTATGCCCATTTCTAACCCCTTTTAAGCCTTTTTTTCCTATTTCTCACGATTTTTTCGCCTTTTCTGTCCCATATTTGCTGACTTCTGACCGGTTTTAAGCCATTTTTGGCCTTTTCTATCCCAATTTTTACCCATGTTTAACCTGTTCAAAGCCAGGTTTGGTCTATTTTTAAACCATTTCTTCCCATTTCTATCTCAATTTCAGGCATTTATAGCCCTTTCTAAGCCATTTTTGGCCATTTCTCACCAGTTTTAAGCCATTTCTTGGCCATTTCTATCCTGTTTTTCCCGTCTCTAACCCATTTTAAGCCATTCTGGTCTATTTCTAACCCATTTTTGACAATTTCTCAGCCTTTTTTGGCCAATTCTAACCCGATTTATGCCATTTGTGGCCATTTGTAACCCTTTTTTAGCCCAATTAGAATCTGTTTTCAGCTATTTTGGCCAATCCTCAGCCATTTTTATCCATTTCTAACCAATGTTTTGCAATTGCTAACCGGTTTTAACCCATTTTTGCCTGTTTCTAACCCAGTTTTGGCCATTTCTCACCACTTTTAAGCCATTTCATGGCCCTTTCTACCCCTTTTTTGCCCATGTCTAACTCAAGTTAAGGTTTTTTTGGCTATTTTTAACCCATTTTCCCCATTCCTATCCCAGTTGAAGCCATTCTTTTTTTTTTCCAGACAGTTTTTGGCTATTCCTGACCCATCTTTACTCTCTTCTAAACTGTTTCAAGCTATTTTTGGCAATTTCTAACTCAGTTTTGCCCCTTTCTAACCAGTTTTAGACTGTCTTTTTCCCCATCTCTAATCCATGATTGCCTGCTTCTAGCCCCTTCTATGGCAGTTTTGTCCATTTGTGAGCCTTTTTTTCCCAATTCTTACCCTTTTTAAGCCGTTTTAACCATTTCCAAGCCATTTTTGTTCATTTCTCACCAGTTTTAAGCCTTTTTTGTCCTCTCCTAACCAATTTTTGCCCATTTCTAGCTCGGTTTAAGCCATTTTTTGGCCTTTTCTGACTCATTTTTTCCCATTTCTAACCCATTTTAAGCCATTTTTTGACTATTTCTAAAGTATTGATGACCATTTCTGTTCCTTTTTTCCCATACCGTACCAGGTTTGAGCCATTTTTCGCTATTTCTAACCCTTTTTTCCCATTTCTAACGTGTTTTAAGCTTTTTAAAATTTATTTCTTAACTGCTTTTGTCTATTTCTAACCCTTTTTATCCCAATTTTAACTCTACTTAAGCCATTTTGCACGTTTCCAAGCCGTTTTTTGTCCATTTCTCACCAATTTTTGGTCTTTCCTGACCCATTTTTGCCCATTCCTAACCCATTTTAGGTCTTTTTTGGCTATTTCTAAGCTATTTATAGCCATTTCTAACCCATTTTTGCCCATTACTTACTTGTTCCAAGCCATTTTTGGCCGTTTCTAACCCATTTTTAGCCTTTTCTAACATATTTTTAAGTCTTTTTATTTTTTTTTTTTGCTATTTTAAGCTATTTATGGCCATTTCTATCCCATTTTTGCACATTTCTTGCCGGTTTTATGCCAGTTTTGGCTATTTCTTACCCATTTCTAAGCCCTTTTATGCCTTTTTTGGCTATTTTTTCACAATTTTTTGGCCTTTTCTGTCCTGTATTTTCCCACTTCTAACCGGTTTTAAGGCATTTTTGGCCATTTCTATCCCGATTTTACCCATATCTAACCCCTTTAAAGCCAGGCTTGATCTATTTTTAAACCATTTTTTTCCATTTCTATCTCTATTTAAGGCATTTGTAGGCATTTTGAGCTGGGGAACTACAGACCTGTCAGCCTCACCTCTGTGCCTGGCAAAATCTTGGAGCGGATTCTCCTGGAAGGCATGCTGAGGCACATGAAAAGCAACAAGGTGGTTGGTGACAGCCAGCACGGCTTCACTAAGGGGAAATCCTGCCTGACCAATCTGGTGGCCTTCTGTGATGGAGCTACAGATCTGATGGACAGGGGTAGAGCAGCTGATGTCGTCTACCTGGACTTGTGCAAAGCGTTTGACACTGTTTCACACGACATCCTTTTCTCTAAGTTGGAGAGACATCAATTTGATAGGTGGACCACTGGGTGGATAAAGAACTGGCTGGATGGCCGCACGCAAAGAGTTGTGCTCAATGGCTCAATGTCCAGCTGGAGACCAGTAACGAGCGGTGTCCCTCAGGGGTGGGTGTTGGGACCGGTCTTGTTCAACATCTTTGCGGGTGACACGGACAGTGGGATTGAGTGTGCCCTCAGCAACTATGCCGATGACACCAAGCTCACACAGAGCTCCAGGTTGGGCAGAGAAGAGATTCAGAGCAGCCCTCAGCAGAAGGACTTGGGGGTGTTGGTGGATGAAAAAATGAACATGAGCCGGCAGTGTGCGCTCGCAGTCCAGAAAGCCAGTCGTATCCTGGGCTGCATCAAAAGGAGCGTGACCAGCAGGTCGAGGGAGGCGATCCTGCTCCTCTACTCTGCTCTTGTGAGACCTCACTTGGAGTATTGTGTGCAGTTCTGGTGTCCTCAACATAAAAAGGACATGGAACTGTTGGAACAAGTCCAGAGGAGGGCCACGAGGATGATCAGGGGACTGGAGCACCTCCTGTATGAAGCTAGGCTGAGAAAGTTGGGGCTGTTCAGCCTGGAGAAGAGAAGGCTGCGTGGAGACCTCAGAGCAGCCTTCCAGTATCTGAAGGGGGCCTATAGGGATGCTGGGGAGGGACTCTTCATGAGGAACTGTAGTGATAGGACAAGGGGTAACGAGTTCAAAGTTAAACAGGGGAAGTTTAGACTGGATATGAGCAGGAAATTCTTTACTGTAAGGGTGGTGAGGCACTGGAATGGGTTGCCCAGGGAAGTTGTGAATGCTCCATCGCTGGTGGTGTTCAAGGCCAGGCTGCACATAGCCTTGGGCGGCATGGTTTAGTGGGAGGTGTCCCTGCCCTTGGCAGGAGAGTTGGAACTGGATGATCTTCAGGTCCTTCCCAGCTGTAACTATGCTATGATTCTATAAGTTTTGGCCATTTCTCACCAGTTTAAAGCCATTTCCTGGCCATTTCTATCCTGTTTTTCCCATCTCTAACCCATTTTAAGCCATTTTGGTTTGGTTTTAACCCATTTTTGACCATTTCTCAGCCTTTTTTGGGTAATTCTAACCCAATTTATGCCATTTTTGGCCGTTTGCACCCCTTTTTTTTACCAATTCAAGCCTGTTTTAAGCCATTTTGGCCATTCCTCAGCCATTTTTATCTATTTCTAACCAATGTTTTGCAATTTCTAACCTGTTATAACCCATTTTGGGCTATTTCTAACCTAGTTTTGGCTATTTCTCACCAGTTTTAAGCCATTTCATGGCCGTTTCTACCCCTTTTTTTCACATTTCTAACCTGTTCTAAGCCATTTTTGGCTATTTTTAACCCATTTTCCCTATTCCTGACCCAGTTGAAGCCATTGGCTTTTTGCGGACATTTATTGGCTATTCCTAATCCATTTTTACTCACTTCTAGCCTGTTTTAAGCCATTTTCGGCCATTTCTGACTCGGTTTTACCTCTTTCTAACCAGTTTTAGACCTTTTTTTCTCCATTTCTAAACCTTTTTTGGCCATTTCTAACCCAGGATTGGCTGCTTCTAACCCCTTCTATGGCATTTTTGTTCATTTGTGAGCCTTTTTTGCCCAATTTGTACCCTTTTTAAGCTATTTTATCCATTTCCAAGCCATTTTTGTTAGTTTCTCACCAGTTTTAAGCCATTTTTGGTCTCTTCTAACCAATTTTTGCCTATTTCTAAGTTGTTTAAGTCATTTTTAGTAATTTTGGACCCATTTTAAGCCATTTTTTGGCTATTTCTAAACTATTGATGGGCATTTCTATCCCATATCTTACCAGGTTTCAGCCATTTTTGGCTATTTCTAACCCTTTTTTCCCATTTCTAATCTGTTTTAAGCTTTTTTTTAATCTATTTCTCAACTGGTTTTGGCTATTTCTAAGCCTTTGTTGCAGCATTCTCACTCTTCTTAAGCCATTTTGCCCATTCCCAGGCCTTTTTAGTCCATTTCTCACCAGTTTCTGGCCATTTCTAACCTATTTTCGCCCATTTCTAACTTATTCTATTCCATTTTTGGCCTTTTCTAACCCATTTTTGCGCATTTCGAACTTGTTGAAAGCCGTTTTTGGCCATTTCTTTCCCAATTTTTGCCCATTTCTAACCCAATTTAAGTCTTTTCTGGCTATTTCTAAGCAAGTTATGGCCATTTTTAACCCATTTTTGCCCATTTCTAACTTGTTTGAAGCCAGTTCTGGCCGTTTCTAACCCATTTTTGCCCGTTTCTAACTTGTTTGAAGCCAGTTCTGGCCGTTTCTAACTTGTTTGAAGGCAGTTCTGGCCGTTTCTAACCCATTTTTGCGCATTTCTAACTTGTTTGAAGCCAGTTCTGGCTGTTTCTAACCCGTTTTTGCCCGTTTCTAACCTGTTTGAAGGCAGTTCTGGCAGTTTCTAACCTGTTTTTGCCCGTTTCTAACTTGTTTGAAGCCAGTTCTGGCCGTTTCTAACCCGTTTTTGCCCGTTTCTAACCTGTTTGAAGGCAGTTCTGGCCGTTTCTAACCTGTTTTTGCCCGTTTCTAACTTGTTTGAAGCCAGTTCTGGCCGTTTCTAACCCGTTTTTGCCCATTTCTAACTTGTTTGAAGGCAGTTCTGGCCGTTTCTAACCCGTTTTTGCCCATTTCTAACTTGTTTGAAGCCCGTTCTGGCCGTTTCTAACCCGTTTTTGCCCATTTCTAACCTGTTTGAAGCCCGTTCTGGCCGTTTCTAACCCGTTTTTGCCCGTTTCGAACCTGTTTGAAGCCCGTTCTGGCCGTTCCTAACCCGTTTCCAGCCCATTTCCAGTCTCTTTCGGGCTGTTTCTGACCCCGTGACGGCCGTGTCTCTCATTGGGCAGCGCTGCTGTCAATCACTGCACTTCGCCCTTCCTCTCGCTGCTCGCAATGGGCCCCGCCCCCCGCGGCCGTCTTTGGCTCAAACGGTGTCAATGGCGCGTAGCGCGCCCCGCCCTCCGCTCGGAGTGCGCGCCCCATCCCGCGGTCCCATTGGCTGCCGAGCCTGTCAATCACTCGTGGCGCGGGGCTCCCTCAGCTCTGCTTGGGCACCGCCCCCGCGGTCCCATTGGCTGCCGAGCCTGTCAATCACTCGTGGCGCGGGGCTCCCTCAGCTCTGATTGGTCACCGCCCCCCCGGTCGCCATTGGCTGAGCTGCCTGTCAATCACTCGTAGCCCGGCCCTCCCTCTGCTCTGATTGGCTGCCGTACCCGCGGTCGCCATTGGCTGAGTAGGCTGTCAAGCTCTCGTAGCGGGGCCCCCTCCGGTCTGATTGGGCACCGCCCCCGCAGCCGCCATTGGCTGACGTGCCTGTCAATCACTCGAAGCCCCACCCACCCGCCGTTCCGATTGGCCCCGCGCCCCCCCGTGCAGTACCGCGCATCGGCCACACGATGGCAGCACCGACGGTCTCCCGGCGCCGTCCCTCTGCTTCCCCTCCTGCAGTGCCGCGGGTTGGACACAGGGGGGCAGCGCGGAGCGGCCCCGGCTGCTTTCCGCCCATCACCGCTGCACCGCCCCAGCACCGCCCATTGCAGTGCGGAACTCTCGACAGAGCTCGGGAGCAGCGGGCGGGGCCCGGGGCCACAGCGCGGCTCCCCCGCCATCAGTACCGATGGTTGGACACACGGTGGCAGCAGCGAGCGGCGCACGGAGCCGCTCGGCCCCCCCCCCCATCTCCACCACCTGCAGTACCGATGATTGGACACACGGTGGCAGCAGCGAGCGGCGCACGGAGCCGCTCGGCCCCCCCCATCGCCACCACCTGCAGTACCGATGGTTGGACACGGTGGCAGCAGCGAGCGGCGCACGGAGCCGCACGGCCCCCTCATGTCCACCACCTGCAGTACCGATGGTTGGACACACGGTGGCAGCAGCGAGCGGCGCACGGAGCCGCTCGGCCCCCCCATCGCCACCACCTGCAGTACCGATGGTTGGACACACGGTGGCAGCAGCGAGCGGCGCACGGAGCCGCTCGGCCCCCAGCCCCCATCTCCACCACCTGCAGTACCGATGATTGGACACACGGTGGCAGCAGCGAGCGGCGCACGGAGCCGCTCGCCCCCCCCCCCATCTCCGCCACCTGCAGTACCGATGGTTGGACACACGGTGGCAGCAGCGAGCGGCGCACGGAGCCGCTCGCCCCCCCATCGCCACCACCTGCAGTACCGATGGTTGGACACACGGTGGCAGCAGCGAGCGGCGCACGGAGCCGCTCGGCCCCCCCATCTTCGCCACCACCTGCAGTACCGATGGTTGGACACACGGTGGCAGCAGCGAGCGGCGCACGGAGCCGCTCGGCCCCCCCCATCGCCACCACCTGCAGTACCGATGGTTGGACACACGGTGGCAGCAGCGAGCGGCGCACGGAGCCGCACGGCCCCCTCATGTCCACCACCTGCAGTACCGATGGTTGGACACACGGTGGCAGCAGCGAGCGGCGCACGGAGCCGCTCGGCCCCCCCATCTTCGCCACCACCTTCAGTACCGATGGTTGGACACACGGTGGCAACAGCGAGCGGCGCACGGAGCCGCTCGGCCCCCTCCATCGCCACCACCTGTAGTACCGCTGGTTGGACACACGGTGGCAGCAGCGAGCGGCGCACGGAGCCGCTCGGCCCCCCCATCTCCGCCACCACCTGCAGTACCGATGGTTGGACACACGGTGGCAGCAGCGAGCGACGCACGGAGCCGCTCGGCCCCCCCATCGCCACCACTTGCAGTACCGATGGTTGGACACACGGTGGCAGCAGCGAGCGGCGCACGGAGCCGCTCGGCCCCCCATCTCCACCACCTGCAGTACCGATGGTTGGACACACGGTGGCAGCAGCGAGCGGCGCACGGAGCCGCACGGCCCCCTCATGTCCACCACCTGCAGTACCGATGGTTGGACACACGGTGGCAGCAGCGAGCGGCGCACGGAGCCGCTCGGCCCCCCCATCTCCGCCACCACCTGCAGTACCGATGGTTGGACACACGGTGGCAACAGCGAGCGGCGCACGGAGCCGCTCGGCCCCCTCCATCGCCACCACCTGTAGTACCGATGGTTGGACACACGGTGGCAGCAGCGAGCGGCGCACGGAGCCGCTCGGCCCCCCCATCTCCGCCACCACCTGCAGTACCGATGGGTGGACACACGGTGGCAGCAGCGAGCGGCGCACGGAGCCGCTCGGCCCCCCCTCATCTCCACCACCTGCAGTACCGATGGTTGGACACACGGTGGCGGCAAACGCTCACTTTGTCGGCGCCGCGGAGGCCACGGGCTGCGAAACTGCCGCTCGCGTTATTTTCTGCGCGTGAAACTTATGCCGTGTGCAGATGAAACGGAGTTTCTCTCATTAAAGCTTTACAAATGCCCTTTAAATCCCGGTGCTTTCAATGGGTGAGACAGCTGTGGATGGCCCAGCGCGCAGCCTATGCGTCCAGCACCCTACAGCACAAACCATGCCTGACCTTCCCGGTCACTGCGTGCGGCTGCAGATGAGCGCAGTGTCCCAGGAGGTTATTTGAGGAGGAACCCAAAGCGCTCCCGGTCCCGCTCCCGGGGCAGTCTCCCGTTCCCAGCCTGTCCCGGGGCTCTGCGGACGGGCTCCTGGCTGTGTGCTGTCGGTGCAGGGGTCCCGCAGGCTCCGCGCTCCGTCCCGGAGTCCCGTCCTTCCCCGAGGCGCCTCTCGGTTACCGTTGCAGCTCCAGCGCGGGCCCTCGCTGATGGCTGCAGTCGCTGTGAGCGCTGTTTCCGTACCGCCGTTTGTTCGCAGGGGATCGTCTCTCCCGTGAAACGCTCCCGTGGGATTTGCACATAAACAATACACAACCGCTGCGTTCTCCCCTTTGCTCGCCCGTGATGGCCTGGGAGAAGGAGAGGAAGGGCTGGCGGGGACGGGTGAAGGGCAGACCGGGAAGGAGCAAGGCCAGAAAGCAGTGCGGGGGATGGCAGCGAGCAGCGCGGAGAAGAGAAGCGGCAGTCTCCAGGGGGGGCAGAAACTGCCCCTCCGGAGCAGTCCCAGAAGGGGAGAAGGGGAGGTCCGGGGGGAGCATCGCACCGAGGGAACGCGCCTTGGATGTTGGTGGCTGAGGAGGCGAACGGTGAGAAACGGTCTCTGGTTCGGGCCCCGCTCAGAGGCAGCAGCGAAGCAGCTCTTTACTGAGGGTGTGTGCACAAACGGTGTCCCGGCCCGGAGGCACACACGGCACAGGCGGAGCTCGAACGCGTCTTTCCTATGCCATGCACACGCTCCCTCCCTCGGTTCCCCACTGCTCGGGCACTCCAAGGTTTCCAGCCTGTCTGACGTGTATAACCCACCTGCGGTCCCGCCTCCGGTTACCCCTCCCCTTACTGCCTTTGGATGCACCTCCCTCTTATTTCTCTGTTTATCTCCTTTTAGGGTTCCCTTTCATGACTCTCTGCAGACGTGTGGCACCCAACTGACTGCTGAACCGCCGAGTCAGTTCGCACCGGCTCAGTTCCATAGGCTGTCCAAAGACAGCATTCTTTTGCACCACGGCGCGTGTCTGCTGCCCGAAGCTGACATTGCCTTTACCCAGAGCGCGTCTCTTTAAGCCCGCGGTGTCTCAGAGCCTTTGCTCTGTCCCTTCCCTCCCTCAGCCCCGGCCCCAGGAGCGCAGAGCCTCTTCCCGAATACGCAAACCCAACAGCGCTTCTCCCGCGGGCATCACCCACGCACACAGAGCTCCCGCCCTCGCTTCGCCCCCTAAAGCTCCACCCGCGCGCTGCCTCTCCGGTGCCCGCTCTGCGGCATCCCGGAGCGCGGCTCACAGAGAGCAAACGCCCGGACCCTCCTCCCACAGCCGAGGAGCCAGGAGAGAAAGCGGTGCGGGGCATTACTCACACAGGGGGACCTCCATAACGGTGCCCCCAGCACGGCAATCCACCCTCACTCGGCATCTAAACCTCCGTCCGTGCGCCGCCTCTCTGGTGCCCGCTCTGCGGCACCCCGGAGTGCGGATGCAGTCCTGGAGAGAGTACATTCGGTTGTGCTCTATGGAAGAGCCCTTTTCTCTCCTGGGCCGCTTCTGGGCTACAGCCATCAGCCCAAAAAGACAGCTCTGCTCATCCTACCTCTTTTATCCCGGGGGGGGGTTTGCCCCACCCCTGCCCCAGGGCTCTGAGGGAGGGGTTGTGGGTGTTGCCTGGGGTATATAAGGAGCAGGGACGGAAGGAGGCACTCATTTACCTCTGGGGCTTCATCAGGGTGAGTTCTGTGGTGTTTGTTTTGTCTTTTGTGGATTTTGAGTCCTGTGCTGTTTTGTGCTGTTGTGTTTTGCTGTTTGCTGCAATGGAATCATCTGAGTGAAGTACTCTAGGACATGTCAGGGTTTCCCCGTGTGTGCATTCATAAGGGTTTCTTTAAGGTTGGGTTTTCTGAAGTACTTTAATTATAGGAGGAGTTTAGGGTTTTAAGTTCAGTTTTTTGTGAGTTTAGATGTTCTGTTTTTTGGACACTGAGAGTTTTCTTTTAGGAAGGCAGAGCTTTGAGGTTGCTTATTGCAATTTGTTTTCTGTTTTGGGTTGTTGCTTAACCTATTTGCTGTGGGGAGACCCAAATGAGGGCAGTTAGAAGGAGAAAAAGTGTTTTAAATACCAGTGTTCCAGTGAATGCAGAAGTGTGCATGGTTGTTGTTGCCCTTTTTCCAGCTGGTGATCTCATGAACAGGTTCCCCGTACAGCAGTCGGGCTTTGTTTTAGTCTCCCGAATTATGTTGTTGTATTTTTGTTTTCTTGCCTGTTTTCTTTTTCCTTTATTGTTCTTTCGTGGTTTTTTTTGGTTTTTTGGTTTTTTTTTTTTTTTTTAAGGTTCAGGAGGCACTTCATGTTCTGTTTGCTTGAATTAGTGTAGCTTTATGCTGTATTTAAACTTCGGGCATTGCTGTACTAGTGAAGAGAAGCCAACTAGTAGTTTTGGGTTTATGTCATGTACCACTTGCCTTCTGAAGGCTAGTTCTGCATTAGGAAGTGTCTGTGTCTGTTCACTTCGGGAAGGAGCCCCGTTAACATTTTAAAGGCTGATATCAAGGAGGGGGTATTTCCTTCCACTTAAATTCCTAATGAAATATGTGGCTGCAAAGAGTAAGGTGACTTTGAGCTGGTACTGACTTTTTGTTGAATGGGAAGGGGTCTGGTTGGCATGCTGCTTTGGCTGGGAGCCAGGCTTGTGTGAGATGCTCCTTGACTGATGGGAGTGGAGTTGGCTCCATGGTGTATGCTGAGGTTTCCTGTGCGTTGCTGCAATATGTAGTGTGCATTTCTATGAAGCGTGTCATAAGGTTGTCTCTTTTCCTTCAGGATTCAGTGCATGTTCAGAGACTCAGTGCTGTTGTTTGATGTACTTTCCATCTTTTGGGGGAAGGAACACATTCCTTCCAAGGAGCCAAGTATGCTCTGTCTTTTCTGTTACTGGGACTTGCTTTCTTCTGAACTCTCTGAAAATCTGCTTGTTCCTTAAAATCCTGTGACAGTGGTAGCAGATCCAGCAGCCAGTTGAAAGCTATCTGCAAGCTTTAGGTCACAGTAAGTCTCTATTAATTAGCAGAAAACCCATTTTGAGTATTGGGTCTCTGATTCATTCATTGGTTTAAAGTCTGTGGTGCTTTGTATATTCTCACAGGGTGTGACAGTTGCTCATGAATGACTTGGAAAAGTTCTTGTGAGATAGCCAGTTTTGTGAGCTTAAAAGCCTTTGTAGCAAGAGTCTTTACATTTCTTTGTGCCATAGCTGTGAACATTGTGAATTTAGAAACACTTTGTTCCAAGGCCAGGGCACATGCTAGCTCCACAGAGGTTGGGTTTAAAAGCACAGTATTTGTTCCTTCAGGCACTGAAAGGAATTGTGTGTCCTCATGGGATTTTGTGTTAGCTGATTTTTATCAGATTACACAAATACTTGTTACTTTTCTTTTTTTGTTAGCTTTGGAGTTTGGGCATGATTTTGCTTTGGTTTGATTGTTTCTTTATAGAAGGCATATGACTCAGTTAAAGGTAGGAACAGCCAGGTGATGTACAGGAAATCAGTGGAAGCTGTTTTAATCAACTGATGATGAAATGATGTGTGAATGTGTGTTTTCACGATTTGACCAGTTTTAGGTATGGCTCAGTGATGTTAATCTCAGAAAATCTCTTCTGTTCTCTCTTGCCAGCTGCTAAATCAATTACTTGGGAATAATTTTTTGATATTTCAAGAGATCTGTACTGCACAGGGTGTGTGGATTCTGCTCTCACCAAGTAGTCAGTTTTGTAGCTTTGTGTCCTGCGTGTGTGTGCATTACTGAAGGTTGAAAAGAATTTGATCCTGTGTCTTTCATTTAAGTTCCTCTGCAGCAGCAGAAGGATCTATTTGCTTCTGCTTCTTTTTCCACCTTCTTCACAAATGAAGTATAATTGTGCCCCCTCCTTTCCAGTCTCCCAGCTGACTGCTAGGGCTGCAGCCCTGTAATATTCTTAGAGACCTGAGATCAGTCCTTAATGGAAATCACTGTTCTGCTGCAGTCCCAGGGCTGTCTTGGAGCATCTCAAAATTAGAGGGAAAAATAAGTTTTTCTGCTAGTGAGACAAAAGAGGATTACTTTTTCCTCTGCTGCAGGTGGTGAAATTCAGTTTTGTGCTGGCAGTGGAGCGATTCCTTTGGGTGCTGGCTTCTTGGCCATATGTTAGGATGCAGTGGCAAGGATAAGGGGTGTGTCTGGCAGACTATGGCCTTTTTTTCCCCATCCCTCCCCTGAATTGTGTGCAAAACCCACAGGATAGCATTGTCATGTGAGGTGCATGGGTGCTAAAGCTGTCAGTGCCAACCACTGGTTCCAGGAACTTGCTTGGTCTCAGTCAAAGCTGCTGAAGGATGGTGGTAGAGTGGATGGTGCTGAGACAAGGTGAGCTGGGCCACACAGGGGAACTAGGAGATGATTCTTAATTGATCAGGGCTATATTTAAGGAGTAATTTGACATATGTAAACCTTACTGGTGATCAGCAAATGGAGTTAAATTGTGTGAGTTTGTTGTAGGGTACGTATAAATGCCATGAATTATGCATTGATTTCAGGATTAGACAATGGAACCATGAAAGCCATCTTTGCTGAGCCACGTTTTCTCAGCCATGCTGACTCTGGAGGGTAATGGTAAAGTAACTATTATTTACAATAATTTCCCCTAGTCAGTTCCTTTCACAAAGTGGAAAGCTGGGTAAAGTCATTACTGGCTTTACTTGATAGAGCAAAGACAAAATCTGTCTCTTTAGAAGTTGTGTTTAAAAATAATGCAGAACCTTAAGCTAAAGCAGACAACAGAGAATTTCAATATCCTTTGAAAATGAATTATATGAAAAAAATTTAGTTTCTAAATGCACATTTTATGAGTATATTAAGGGTTGATTACAATACTTGTAAGGAAATGTTGTTAGAGAAACATACCATACTGGCCAGAGTCTGAAATCTGTGTTGTAGTGTTTTGATAAAATGGGCTTTGAGGTATGACACATTATACTCCTGTCAGTGGTCAGAAATCTCAATAAACTGCAAAGGATTAGATAGATCAAGGGAATGAATACCTAAAACAAGCTCTTGGCTTTCAAATCCTGGCTTGTGATATTCAGACATAACTGCTTTGTGACTAAAAATGCAAAAGGATGAGTGAAAAGCTCTGGACCTGCACAGGACTTTAGGTATGTACTCATAAATAGGTATTTTGGATCATCTTAAAAACCAGTAAAATTCATATGTAGTCTGATATGCTGCATCTCCTGTCAAACATTATATACTTATGCTTTATTCTCTCTTTTCCTGAAATCAGTTACAAGCCATATAAAACAATTAAGGGCAGGATTGTAAAAAAAAAAAAAAAGAAAACCAACTGATTTATGGAAGAATTTCTTGGTAATACTGGCATAAAGTTACTTAGGATGTTTTAGAGAGGGTTTTGTAGAGGGCATGTTTGGTGTACTGGCTGCATGTGATATGAAGGACACAGTGTATTCAGTTGAAAGGTGGCAGGTAACCATACTATACTTGAGGGCAAAAGAAGGGCAATATATTTGGTTGCTAATTATTGTCCTTAGCGAGTTTGTATCCTTTATCCAAGGGGAATGCATTGACCATA
The DNA here is from genome assembly GCA_028858755.1 of Ara ararauna. Taxonomy (NCBI): domain Eukaryota; kingdom Metazoa; phylum Chordata; class Aves; order Psittaciformes; family Psittacidae; genus Ara; species Ara ararauna. The sequence continues at coordinate 932,488 of CM054381.1, read as the reverse complement.
AAACCCCACAAGAGTAAAACTCCAGGGGTTTGTTCATGCTGCCAGAATTCCAAGATAAATGTTATAAAAGGGATCAGCCATCATGTGTTATCTATTTACAGACAGTGCACATTTTTCTCTCTGTACTTAAGGACTGAGACTTGTCTAGATGACAGTTATGGAAAATCTGAAGTGCCTGGAATGTGCAAAAATAGAAAGTTACAAATGCCTTTGATAAAAGTTTAATTTCTAAGTTATATCAGCATAAAAATATTTCACTGATGGCTGAAATCCAGAGGTGCATCAGTTCAAAGTTCTAGATATAAACTTTATAAAGATTTCAGTCTTTTTTGTGTTGTGGGCTTTTTATTACTTTAATTCCTCCTTCTTTACCCTGTTCTTCTTTGCTTAAATTGACGTGTTTGTTTACAACAAACCTTAACACACCTTCATTCTAATTAGCATTTCAGTTTATCTTTTAGACCAGCATGCTCTGGGGTGTTATGCGTTTGGTTAGCTCTTTTTATCTTTTCCCCTCCTGTCTTTCCCCTTTGGCAAGGGTGTCCTGTACAGATCTCATGTCTTTCTCTGACTCTGTTGTTATATTTTGAGGTGTTTATTCCCCAGACTTTCGTTTTTCTGTGCAGGTTTTTATCACAGTGGTTTTGTAGACCTGCCAGGACTCAGTGTGAGCTTCCTGCAGGTTTTGGCTTGTCCTTCTGTCGCAGTAGGGAGATCATGCCAATCACTTATCAACCCCGAGTCTTGATGATCAGTGTGGGGCTTTTACAGGTTTGCAAAGCTCAAACGAAACCCATTCGCATAAAGAGCACTCTGTGGTTTGTGTGGTTCCCTAGTTTATCTCAAAGTCTCGCACATCAGTGACCACTGTGCATAGACAAGCAGAACCAAATTGTGGTGAGTAGAGAGCTGCAGGCAGGTACTGGAGGGTGAAGTGAAGGACTACTATTATAGTAGCATTCTGAATGGCGAATTGGAACGGAATGAAGAAACAGGTTTGGGTTTTTCTCCATGTATCCATTGACCTGTATCCATCCTGAAAAATGGGTTGCATTGTCTTTTTTTTTTTCCCTGTTATTTAGCTTTAGAGGTGTTCTGCAAAGGGGGGATTGTGAATAGGTTGCTTGTAAGTAACAGCTAAAGGGGCTGTTATTTCTAAGCTCAACAGGAAATATTCCCTTGTTATTTCTTGAGGCTGTGATTGAGGAGTCATAGACAGAGCTTCTGTTTGGTGAAAGAGCATTGTATTAGCTCTGCTGACAGGGCCAAACCACCTTCGAAGACAAGCAGTTGCTCCTCTCATCGAACTTGATTTTGATGTTTGCTCTGATGTAAGTCAGAATTAACCTACAGAAGTGTGTCCGTTTGCACTGACTCTGAAAGTAGAACAAGAAAGAACTGTGTTTGCTGGATCTGAGAAAGTAATCCTCTGGCCTCGGATACTACTTATTTCTTGTCAGATTTCACTGTAATTGGTCAAGATAACTGTTGGGACAGCACAGTTCTACCTGTTCAAATTCATGCCTGTTTCAGATCATGACTGACTCAATATATACACATGTATAAGCAGCAGTGTCCCCTGGGACTCTCCAGTCATCTCTGCTATCTGTACCTTAAGAAAACTTAAATCGGCTCTTTAAGGCTCTTAAAAACTGCTGGACTTGCTCTAGAATCCAGAGCTTCATTTCCCTCCGGTGCAAGTGTGGCCTGATGTAACTCCCAGGATGTAAAAGGCAGCATGCTCATGAGGCAGGCTGCACTCATGTGATGGGTTTAAAAGTGAGGGCAGTAAGTAGGAAGTAAGATTTTGTGTGGGGACTGGCAAGATATGAGAAATGTAACTCTAATGGCAGATGTATGAAAAGATGAGAAATCGGACCAGGAGAAGATGGTGTGGCAGGAGGTGGTGAAGGATGAGAGAGCCCTCATCCCCTCACCACAGGAGCCCAAGGAAGCGCTGGAAGGGCTTTGCTGAGAAGGCAACTGAACTGTGGAACTCCTCCTGAGCTGCTTGGGTGGACATAGTGATTCAGATCTAGATAATGTGAGGAGGAGGTGAATAAGTAAGAAGGGGAGGTGGTTAGCCCCGGGCAATGGGTTTTTCTGTTTCTTTCCTTACAACAGGTGCCAGCAGTAGATGCCTTTGAAACATGATGACTGCTAACTCAATATTCAGAGATTTGCCTTCCTTTTGCAACTAGGTAATTGTGATGCTTGTCAGGGTATGTTATGTTATGGACAGGGACTTGCAAATCTTTTCATCTACACTGCTAAGCTCTCCTTTATGGCTGTGTTTTTTTCATGTCTAGTATAGGAAACAATGTCTAAACACGCAATTCGGAAGAAGCTTCATCTCTCCTGGGTTTCCTGCGCTTATCACACTTTTTAGTCTCACTTGCCTGCCCTGGATTTCTGTGTGTCAGCTGGCATGGGAAAGTACAGAATCAGATTAGTTAGGGTTGGAGAGGACCTTAAGTAGGCATTTGAGAGTAAAAAAGAGCAAATGCAGCATAAGAGTGAGGGGGAGAAAGAAGGCAGAGAATCAGCATTGTTCATGAGGAAATACACGGCAGGGAAATTCACAGAATAAAAAAAGGCTAGAATATGTCCTTGATGTATTATGTCAAGGGAAAAATAACTAATTGAAAGACACTTTCACAGTGTTTCAGGAGATGGAGTCAGGGATGAATGGCACAAAAGGAAGCTATTTATGTATAAAATACATCTTGGAAAAAAAAAGCCCACTGGGAAACTGGTGAGGTAGAGGGTCAGCTTGGAGGTGTACTTGAACTTTTTCACTGCTTTTGGAGTATTGCTCGATTATTTTCTCTACCTTTGATGGAAAAAGCTATGCAGTATTGGAGTTATTTGGTAGAATGGCTTCTAAAGGTCTGATAAAACCAGCAACCCTGTAACTATATGCTTGTTCAGGTTGTCTACTCTTGATGTGTTGAAAATTTGCCCCTTGGCAGTTACCTTTTTCTGCTCTTTGTTTCCTTGCTATCTGACATGGGCACTTGCTGACAGAGATGGTTGAGGATCCATATCATGTTGTGGGTAATTTGCAGCACATTACTGCCCTGAAGAGAGATCTTCCTGGGATAATACAGTGTCAAAGCAAATTGTTGGCGTTTTTTTAGCCTAGGACTTTGGATGGAGTGCACTCAAGGCTCTTCCTCTTCCTTCCGCGTTTCTGAATCTGTGTTTGATGTCTGAAGGAAACTCTCAGAAGCAAATACAGTCCAAATAATTCTTCTAGCTACACTGCAAGAATTTTTCAGTGCATGGTGGATGTAGGATTAGCATGCTCTCCAAGCATTTTCATCTGAAATCATGTCTGTTCCAAGGACAGCTATGCTGAATATAAGCTGCCTGCTGGGCTTCCTCTTTTGAAATGGTTGCATTGTCTGTATGCTGATGAACTGGATCTATGTTTGTTTGATAGTTTGGTTTTTTTTTTCTTGTTTTTTAAGGCCTGACTAGACCTGTTGTTGAATTCTGAGGTCTTGACTGCTTTGATCATTCACAAGGGAAGCCCTTGGGCAAGAAAGAAAATGATAAAGCTGGTTGGTTGTGGCACATTGGAGCCTGGACTTCTTAGGAGTGATTCTCTACAGGTGGTGCCCTGAGAAAACCTTAGAGAGGTTTTCACATGTGCAGGTGAATGCTTTTGAGAACTACCAGGTCATATAAAAAGTATCTAAGTACATGGTGAAATATCACAAACTGTTTTAAAATGCTATGGAGCTTTTTCCTGCTGTTGCTGTCAATACAAAAAGCTACTGTGCAAGAAGAAAGAACTTTGCAACTTTGATATTTGAGAACCTATGGATAGATGTTGATGTGAAGGTTTACAGATTGATATATACCTTAAGAATTATATCTATATGCGTTATTTGTGTCTTCCAAGTAAATAAGAAATCATATTTTTCAGGCTACATACTACAATATTAAGATAAATGCTTCTTTACCTTTGTATTCCATCAAAGTGAAATACGCTGTTCTCCTTGAAGATCATTGCCCCCCAGAAGTTCAGTGTTTCATAAAATACACAGCACAGATACTAAAATTAACAGCCTTTGCAGATCTTCTTTTGAAATCCATCCTGATAATAGGTATTTTACAAGGGGAATTGTTAAGGACTTGAGGAACTGGACTTTTCTCAAAAGCTTTTGACATGCTGCTGTTTCATGCCTAAGAGTTTTAAAAAGCGGGGTGGGAATAGGGGTGGGCTGTTTGAGGCATCCATAAGGACCCGATGTTCTTAAGGCCCTCTTATGTGACCTTTTGGTGTGGAGCAAAGGTGTTGACAAGTTGTGAAAGATTCATTCACAGGTACAGGGCAGTACTTATGCCTGGATGCTCTACTGGCAAGGATTTGAGTTATTTTCTTTTAATGGCTATTTTTCCTTTCAAGCGTATGTTTTTTACTCTGGATTCAGTGCAGGGCACTTTTCTAGCAACTAGAGATGAATGCTAAAAATGGAGTAGTAGTTCTTTAATCGACCAATTCTGTTGATTGCCACACACTCTGTCCTGGCACTTTCCTTGTCTTTGAGGTGTCTGAAGAGGTACAGAGGCAAGATGAGAGTCAGAGATGAACCTGTATGCTTGCCCTCAGACTAATGCTCCCAAAATGTGATGCCAGACTCTATAACAATATGCTTCCTATGAATAATGAGCAGGTCTGGCTTTATGAAAAATGCCTAGATTCAAAAAGCAATTTAAAAAATTGACAGAATGATTCTTACTCCCTGTAATCTGCTAGCTAAGAAAACAAAAAGATAGGAGCGTAATACAAAGTTCTGTTTGCTGACAACCAGGTCAAAAAAATGTCATCCCCTGGGCATGCAAGTACACAGTTTGGAGGAAAATATGCAGGTGAGGGCTGTATACGTTATCCTGTTCCTTCCCACAAATGGAGCTGAGTGTATTGAAGGGCTTTATCTTTGTGAGTTAGCAGTGTTGTGGGCAGAAATGGGTGAAATGATGCAAAGCACTGTTTATGATCTCCATCTCTATTTCAAATGGTGGTTAGTTTATGTGGCTGTGTTGGCTTATTTAGACAGTGTTTCTGCTTCTTCACTGCATAGATAGGTGTAGTGACCCTTTCTGAGCAAATACCCTTTGTTTTCCATTAGCAAAATGATGCTGTTTGTGATAACTGAGCGGGGGGAGTGGATATATCCCAAACTCCCCTAAGACCCTCTCAGATACTTGTGATGAACTGTGTGGGTTTTACTCTTCTATGGAGAGCTCCCTAAGGAGGCCTTGTTATGCGTACTCTTTGGAGAATTAAGTATGCAAATAAGTGACCTTTGGAGAAGTAGCACAAAAATCTCTAGCTCAGAAATCAGCGAGTGTTTGGGCCAGGGAGCCCAGGTTAGTGCATCAGTGCAGAATCCTGGTGATGGCGACAGATTATATATGCAATGAGCATAACTCCCCTGAGAGTGTCGAGGTAGGCTGTGTGACATGCATATAGGGCACTTCTGCCAAGCTGACTGTGATTTCATGTGCAGTTTCTTTTCCAGAAAATCCTGCCTATATTTCAATTCCTGTAACTGGAACCCTTGTTTTCTATGAACATTCATAGCGACTACGTGTGTGAGCTGTAAAGTTGAAAGCCTTTGCTAAAAGAAAAAGCAATTGGGTGTGAGGCAACTGCGTTTTGATAACAATTGGAAATAATATGGCAGATGAAAACCAATGTTATAGTTCGTTCTTAGAAGTTGTTTATATTTCCAGAGGGCAATAGATGAAAATAAACATTAAGTTCTTATCAGTGTTCATTATCCTATAGTTAGCACAGTGCTAATAGTCAAAGACAATAACAAGTGAGTATTGGATCAGTGGAAAACCTAGTTGATGGTTTTGTCTTCTGTTGAAAGCATTGGGGGTTTTTCTGTTCGTTTTGTTTTATTGGAATTTTATTTTTTTTTTGGATGGGGATCCCCATTTTTATTACCTTGTTGGCACTCCTCTTGTCCTTAGGCAGTGCTGAATATGTGAAGCCCTTCAGAAACCAGTTTTAATTCAAAATGAAGCTAGTGTCTCTGAATGCAAACTAACTTGGTCAAAATAATGTGGCACTTCCTATTTTTCTGCTTTTGTTGAAACCTAAGTTAAGACTTAATCTCCTCAGTGACCTCTCACTTTTCACTTACAGCCTCAGTTCCCTGCCTAACTCTTCAACATTACAAGTTATGGCTGAAAGCATTACTTTTGTAGTACCATGTTCTTGAAAACTGAGGGTCTTGCCTGACTATGTCCATGGAAGCATGAAAATTGTAATAATAGAAACATTTGCTTTGTATTCTCTACATTTACACTTTCAAATTCCAATTACAGAAATGGACACTGGTAAAATAGAAACCAACATCCAGCTGTCTGCAGGGTCTGGTACGACTGCAGTGACAAATGGCTTTTTAAAAAACAGAATCTCGCAAGCCTTGCAAGATTTACTCGGTGAGAAAGAGTAAATACTGAGTAAGTGCTTGTGATGCAGGAGGGTAGACTTGCTTCTAAAGAGGCTTGCCTCTGCTTCTCCAGTTGCTCAACCGCATGTATGTTAACAGAACTGGAGTAGCAACTGTAGGACAGAAGAATGTGATTTGAGAAACTTGCAAAGTAGCAGATTGGCAGTACAGTTTAGGCAAAATCTAAACTTGCTTCTGTCTGTCCCTTCCTTGGTCTTAATGATGTGTAACTTAATGGGGATTGCTGGGTATTTTTTGTAATCTCTGAATGTGGATTGGTTTGGATCCCTGAGTTTTTTTCTGTGTCCTTACCAGTCCTGAGGTGACTAAGACCTTGATTCTGCAATTGGCAGTCTTTCTCAACAGCAGTTGGATGCACCCACCAGAAGCCTTCTGTAGTTCAGTGGCATTGGCAACATATTTTGTGCCTGCAGGATTCCTGTTTGCTTTTTTAATACATGCAAAACCGTCATGTGGGCACACTCGTCATCTTGTGGTGTTCACAGGCTGTACTCAAGGTGATAGCACTTTCCACCTATTGGGAGAAAGGAGTTTGCTTTTCCCAAGAACTTTTTTGTTTAGTTTATCTGAAGGACATATCAGGACATAATTTTTCAGGAAAAACATGGAATTACGATGAGACAGAATCTTTTGGTTGCACTATTTCTAGTAATGCAGGAATGAATCACCAAGAGTGAACACATTGAAGAGCTAATACCTACAAGTGGCAACAGATGAAAGATGACAACTGACTAGTAATAGCAAAGACAGGGAGCCAAGTTAGGCACAGTGTGTGGCTAGGCAGGAATGCGTTCAGATACTCTTACAGCAGAAACTACAATGCCGCATGATGTTATAGTGCAATAAAACTCTGAGTGATGCAAGTAATGGATTTTTGAGTCTAGCAGCCAAACTTAAGCATGGTGTGTGTGTGAAAGCTCATGTGGAGTTGATGTCCAAAATTCTGACAATCCAAAGAACACCCTATTCAGCTACATATCCTATGGCTGTTGCAAGCACTTGGTACAGAACTCATATAGTTATCTTTTGAAAGTATTTAAACCTTCAAAAATAAGGCTAGTTTCAAAATGCTCAATAGATAGGTTGGTTGTTTCCCAAGGACTGTGTGTGAAGGATGTGGCAACATTCTCAAAACACACTCAAGTATGAAGTGGTGCTCAGGAAGAAAAAGACTTGGCTAACACCTTGCCTTCTCCTGACAAGCAAGGGACCTGGCTGCCCTTGACTTGCACAGCTGTGTTTCCTGAGCTGATATAGAGCCATTACTGGTGGGGGCACTATTGGGGAGGCCTCAGCAGTGAGAATTGTTGAGCATTAACTTTCAGAAATGACTTCTTGACTGTGAGGGTCAAAGCAAATCAAGACGGAGCACTTTTAAGAGATGAGTTGGATACGCTGGCATGCAGCGGAGGTGGTGCCTAGGTGTGTGCTTCAGCTCTTTCTTGGGAAGGTGATCACTGATGGCAGCCCTGCCTCTGCCTGGAGGAGCTGTTGCTCTGTAGCTGGAAAGCCACCTTGCACTGCTGAAACTTCCCATGGGTAGCACAGGTCTGCTTCTGAGTGTTTAGGGTTGTCTGTGCCTTGAGCCCTAAGGCACCTGGAGTGCCATTTGGTCTTAGCAGGGCCCACAGCTCTGATGGAACCTGATGGAGGCTGGCAAGAGGGGGACAAGCCTTCCTACTCGCCCCACTGCAAAGCCAGCCTCATGGTTTTGGCTGAGTATGGGTATACATGTGCCAGCAAAAAAGGCAATGGGGTGACATTTAAGAAAAAATGATGGCAAGGTGCAATGTGTATTATTCTTGAAATGAAAGCCAGTATTTTATCTATGTGGACTCACCGATTTTAGTTAAAAGTAAAGCACTGATAGTGGTGGAAGAGAAAAATGTGTATTGTCCCATAGAAAGCAAAAGCCGAACATGGAGACTGCAATAAATAACACAGTCATATGTGTTCTTGAAGGCCATGACCTAGATACTTTATCACAGTCTTTAACCTGACTTCTCTTTTCTGTTAATTTTTAGGGCCAGCTGTGCTGACAGTTTAACAAAGTGAGAGTACCAAAATCTTCAGGCAGATTGCGTTCACGTGAGTAATTGATTTCATTGCTGCTCTTGCTGGGGCCAAGATCTCTAATACAGGATTGGTGTACTGTGTATTAGAAATACTAGGTGTTCATGACAGTAAGCTGCTTTAACTGGTATTAACAGCACCTCTTAAATCTGAAAAAACTCACCACTTAAGTATTTTTGCCTGTGTCATTTAAGGATTTTGGTGTACATAGGTAAAATATTAAGAAAACTTCCAAAATACTAACAGAAAAAGGTTTAGTTTTCAGTGTTGTCAGTCACATTTGTTTCTATTGCATAATGCTAGTACCTTTACCTTCTTCCCTTGATATGTTTGCTCGAGAATTGAAGCAGTGGCTTGCAGCTGGAATAATTGAAAATCAGTCTAAAACTGAACTTGCAATATTTTCTATTTTGCTATCAACAGCAATAACAACTGCTCAGTATGATGTTGCCTTCTGGAATAGATGCATTTAGAAAAAATGGTTGCGTATGTGACTGGTGAAAAGACAAAAGAAGGGAAAGTTTCATTTGTTTTCACATCTAGAAAAACTTGAGACTTAAAGGAGCATCTACCCACTACCACTATCAGCAGTAGAATACAGTTTGTCAGATTGTTCTCTTTGGTCAAGTATGAAAAAGGTTGTCCTGTAAATCAAGTATTTTCGTATGGGTTTAAAATTTCCTTCGTATATATAGTCATAACTAAAAGCACTTTATGGATTTTCTTTGAAAGCTTACGAAACACTTGCCATTATTCATATTAAGGACTTTTGCAGTGTTCTGAGTGTGTTCTATGTGTGTGATTTTAGATGTAGGGATGGTATTTTAAACTATGTTCACCAAGTATGAGCTTGCAATATGTATTTCACTTAGTTTTGGGGGAGGGAAAACTAGGGTGAAAATGTGAAAATCTATGTGAAAGGTAAATCTTTAAATTTCTGAAGAGGACTTTAGAGCTTCAAAGTATTTTGCTGATACTTAAAGACAGATGTGATTTTTTAGTTGCGTTTTTTGTGCCGTATTATCAAAGCTATGAATCACATTTTGTGTAATAGATAACTAATAATTACTAGTATCCAATACTATTATATTTGAAAATTTTACTGTTAAGTGTCATATTGAGTTTTGAGAGGGTTTGTCCTCTCATATCCACCACTTCCTTGTTATTAAATGAGGTGTTGAAATGGCTTCACTAATGAGGGGTATGAATAGAAAACCAAATACTTATTCATATACTTGTTTTGGAATAGCATTTTGAAAGGGCTCACTTACTTTGATTTACAAGAAGATGACATTGATGCTATGAAACAGTAATTCCTAGTGTTTTGCTCCAGATCAGTTTTTCTGCTTTGAAATATACTCTCAAAAAGAGTAAGACAGCCCCCAATACTCAGTCGTGAATCATAGTTATTTCTGAACCCAAGTTATTCCTGTATAAATCAGTTTGTAGACAAGTTGTTAGACTAAAAGGTATCAGAGAAACATTTTACTCTGCTAGGAATTGTTGCAGTGAAAGAAATGGAAAAAAGCAGAGGTCTAATGAAATCAAATCATGGTAGATAAATAAAGAAGAGATTATTGGTATTTAAGGAAATGTGTGAAGTGCATGTAATTATCTTGGAAAGAGCTTTGTTACTGAGGCAGAGCAAGAGGGCAAACTGTTGGCTTTGAATGTCAGTGTATAAGAAGAATTGCTGCAAACTGAAGTAGGCACAGCTGCTACTAATGCCTGAGTTTATTTTTTCCCCTGATGTGTTTGTTAGCTCTGTATGCATTTCTTTTTTTTTTTCTTTTGCAAGTGCTGGGACAAAGCATTTCCTTCTGGTTTGTTGTTTTTTTTTTTTTTTTTTTTCAAATTTGTGCTTTCTGAATAGAGCATGAAAATGCACAGAGGAGGCAAAAACAATCTTCATTTGATACTGAGGTTCGAATAGAGTTTCCAAGTTGAGTTCTTTGTTTTTTTTCCTGTGTGGAGTGTTGTACACATATGGAGTATACTGCCTTGCCATATACCACCACTGAAATGTGCTCATTGTAAAAACTGCCTGACAAAAGGCATAATCATAGCATCATAGAATGGTTTGGGTTGGAAGGGACCCTAAAGCTCATCTAGTTCCAATCCCGGTGCCCTGTGCAGGGACACCTTCCACTAGATCAGGTTGCTCAAGTTCCAGCCAACCTGCCTGTGAACACTTAAAAAATACCAAGAAATGAGTGTTTTGTATTACTGTTCATTATTGTTTTATTGTGTATTTACATGAGACTAATCAAGGTAGTCAGTATTTTTTATGTAGTTTATACTATATGTATTATATCTAAAATAATAAGGCCTTTGTCTTTGAGATACAGCCATCTCTGTAAAAATTACTTACACATGACTTGCTACTGGAGTTCCAGTTACTCTTCCAACACTCCTGTCTCTTAAAATACCTGTCACTCTTTTGGAATAAAGCATATCTGCTTTTAGCAGCTTTGCTTTTCTCTGTCAAGATGAAGAGTTGCAAGCAACAGTAGCTGCATATTAAAGCCTTTATTGTGTGTAAGACATTTGGACACTGTTGCTTTACCATGGCTATGTATTGCCATTGAGTAGTAGTATTGGCTGCTGTCAGTAATCAAGAGTCATATTCATAAATTACCAAGCCTAGTATTACTGACTGCTCTTGTAATCTTGAGGGTTGAGGGGAACTGGAAACAAATGACAGCAGTGGTGCCAAGCAGCACTGACTGATGAAGTATGGGGCAAGTAGAGTTTGTAGCTACTGGCATAGCCTTGATTTGTGAGGGCGTTTTTTGAGCATCATCTGCGCATCCCTTTAGGTTGGTTGTAAAAGGTGGCAGTGTTACAGAGTGATGACAACTGCAGTTGAAAAGACCACTGAAAATTCTATGGCTAACATAGGAAATTAGAAGTTTCTTGTGCTGGTTGTCACAAAGGTACAGAGATTGTGCTTCTGGTCTTTAAGTGTCTGGATATGAGACCATTTAACCTATGTAGTATAGTTATGTGAAATGAAATCACCCAAAGGTTTTTCCCACCTAGTGGTCCATGTTATGCTGGCAGTCCTTATTTAGGTCTCAGTGTGAGTTTTGAATCAGTACAAGAAAAACCAGGCTGTGCAACAGCTTTGGCCATTGCAAGGAATATTTTACCCAGGTGGATTCAAAATGGATTAATACTTTGCAGTGTGTTATGTTAAGCACAAGTCAGAAATCAAAGAACATTTAATAAGACATTGGCCAGAAAGCCCACATCTGTGGACTTACTGCTGGACTTCTAAATTCATATGTAGGCATGGAGAACTAAATGACCTAATTTTTAGAAGTAATGAACAAACCTGTTCATCATGGAACTGATGGTTTGCAAAGGGGAAAGCAATTTGAAGCTTAGATTTGGATCTCAGTCATTTCAAAGCAAAGGCTGTGATTCCACATAACTAGCATTCTGGCAGCTGTGCAGACGTTTGGAAGAATGTTTGATACAAGTTTTAAATCCTCTAAATAGAAAACCTAGCTCATTGGGAATATCGGTGTTCACGATTATGCATATTCTCCTTATTTTCTGTTTCCCAAAGGAGTTCACCCTGGGGCCAACAGATGTACAACCTTAAGATTACCAGTCTTAAATCCTTGCATTTATTGTTCTTCATTAAGGCTACTTAGGCTATTTTCTTAGTCAGAGTTTGAATCTAGTTAATCTTTCTTTCTTTTCTTGTCTTTCTTTCCCTCATTTTTTATTTCAGGTATACTTTTAGAGAAGTAATTAAAGCTTATCCTTGAATTTTCTTCCAAGTGGTGGGGTTTTCTGTTTCCTTTTTTGGTTGGTTTTTATTTGTTTTTCTGTTATACCAGCTCTCTCCCCTTCTATTTCAATTTACCAAAATAAAGAGACTTAATTCTGAAATCTGGGGTTTGACCAACACTTCAATAAATATTAGTTTAGTTGGTTATTTAGATAGATAATGCAATGTTGACTTTAATTCACATATTTTATTGAGTATGTACTTTTGGCTTTTCAAAATTTGCAACTGAAATGATCTATATTGACAGAGACTGATGTTCTTTTCCTTAGCAAGTAAAAATGTGAGGGTAAACCAACTTAAATGGTGTATGAAAAATATTCTGAATTGGGTTTTATAGCATCTCAATTTATCGTGCTACATTTTTTTTTAACAGTTGTCTTTGTAAAATCTCTACCTAGGCGAGTTATTTGTAGGAATTTGGGACTGTAGCTGGGGGATGTAAACACAAAATGCAGGTTTGTTGTTTGGGTTTTTTAAACATGTGAGCTAAAATTCTTAAGCTTAGGTTTCTATTTGTTAAGCTTTAAGGGGGAGATTTTAAAAACTGTGGATTTGCACGGAGACTCATATAGGTGTGTGTTAGGGCTGCTAAGACACTTTGAGTTATAAGTCAGATAGAGCTACAAAATAGAAACCAAATTAGGGGTAGTAAAAGTTGGTGTCTATGCTGCTGAAATGTCTGTTTTCTGTGTCCAGAGCGTGTCTTCACTGCTATTAGCTTGCTTGGGTATATAGCTTATTCCAGGCTCAGATGTGTCCTAGCCCCAGGTAAATTAGGTAACTCCTCTGCCTTAAATAATGCTGTAGACCTCCTACATAACTTCCTATTTTTTTTCTTCCTTCTTGGTTATCTAGAAATCTTTGAAAGTCTTTTTCTGTGTTGGATTTTTGGCATAGTCACCAATTGACATTATGGATTAAACTGCTGCGCAATTAAAGGGGGACTCTATTTACAAAAGATGGGAAACTATAATGGCATATTGTGTTCAGTCTTGGCAGTAGAGAGCAGTGAACTGACATGATGAACGCAAACAAACCCCCCCCCCCCTTGTTTTATGTTTTCTTCCCTAGTAGTTGCTCTTGTTAGAACAGTGGACAGTTGATAATGTCCTCAGCAGTAAATTGCAGTCTATCTTCTGGTGCACTTTCACTAGATTTGCTGGCTGGGTTTGCTCAAATGCCTTAAATGAGGCTACAGCAAGACACCATAGCAGAAGTGTCTAAGATGGGATACATCGCAACTCTCTGTGATGTGTTTCTTACCCATCATCCAGCCTTTGTTCAGGTTCTTTTAAATGTCAGGAGGTGAAGGTTCTGCTCTTGTTGGCTAACATGTTTGCAAGTCTGTTAAGAGGCAATTGCTGCAGTTGTTGTTCAAAGAAGTCTTTTCTTAGACTCTCTGCAGGTGTCATTTTAATCCTTTCCCGTGGCTTAACTCTGGGGTATTCTGTGGTTTAGTAAATTCAACAGCCTTAATCTTCTGGCCTGAGTGGCTCTGTAAGACCTTCTGGAGCTGAACCTTTAAGTGAAAAGTAGCATTAGGATCAGCAAAAGGATGAGGTTCTGCTTTAGCTGCATTTCCTAGGGTGTTTTGGTTTTTTTTGGTTGGCTTCAGGTCAAGAATTCCCTGAACTGATCTCAATGCTTAAGAGACAGTTTGAATATCTAAATGTACATATTCTGTGAAATTTGATTACTGTCATATCCACCCACATATGTATATTTATATGAAGGGAATGCCTTTTTTGTTTTGTTTGCATTGTCCCTAACAAAGCGCGGTATGATACTTGCCAGGGGCTTTTGAATGGTATCATAATTCCAAAAATGAGTAAATATCACATTTGATTTAACAATTCTAGCATGTGCTCAGGAAAGGTTTGCAGTGCGTTTCCATTTGGGTTTTATAAAACAAGCCCCGCTAACTGCATGAATTATTAACGCTTTTTGAAACTTGGAGCTTCCAGAACTTGAAACACAGAAGTACTTTATATGTAATTTAAAGTTTTATTTTCAAATGTCACTACAACAAAGAAAATCTTCTTGAAAGATAGGAAGGGATATAGCAAAGACATTTTTATACCGAATGGTCCAAGTCAATCGTACTGCCTGTGATTCTATACCTCTTATCAAGCTTTGATCTTTTTGTACTGGAATGAACTCAGGGCAGAATCGTTTGGTCTGTGTAAATGTACCTGTTTTGATTAATGCTTCTTGCTGTTCCAAAAATTAGTTCTACTTGTCCAGTGCGGAAATGTAACACCACAGGGTGATGGACAACTCAAAAAGAACGTTCACATGCAATGGGAAGAAGGAAAGAGACATTAAACGTCTGGATAAAGGTGGGGGGGTGGGTTAGAAAATAACCAGCGTGATGGTGAAGCCAAGCTGGCAGAATATGAGAAGTATAAGTATCTATAAAACATTAATGAGAATTTGTGGTGAAAGTTACTTGGCTACAAAACTTTGTCATTCCACAATGACAGAGCAAGGATATATGCGAGCTTTCCACATGGCTGATAAAGCCATATCCTGAAATCAATGTCTATAATAATACGTATGCTCAAAGTTACTTTTTTGATACATCAAAAAGTAAAGAAAAGAGAGATCCTCTGCTTCAGTGCTGATGAGGTTGACAGGCTTCCCAGTTTGGGCTGAGAAACATGTGTCTTTAACTGAGGACAGTGTAAGCCCATACACTTACTTTTTCATTCTGATACTATATTTTCATGTCCTAACAGTAATGACAAGTGGATGGAACTTACATGGAAGCTCTGTGGACAGTTAAAAAGCTGACCTTGAGCCAGGAGGTGCCGGAATAGTACAGGTGCTGTCATCTACATTGTTGTGACCAAATGTCAGTCTAGTGACATTTGTGACCCATCTGTGACCAAAATGGCAGCCTAGAACTGAATGAGGTCACCTCTTTTGGCTGAGGGAACATTGAGCATCTCTAGGGCAACATGTGAAGATCAGGTGGTATCCATACACATGTAGAAAGCTTTATTCATGGAGGCCTTTAATACTTACATTAGGGGAAAACCTATCTTAGAGCAGGACTTAGTTTTCAGTAATTTGCAGAGCCTCACTGATGCTTTGACCTTAATGTGGTGGGACAAACGTACACAGGGACTGGTGGTGTGCTTGTCTTCACTGACACGCCAAAGCTGTCTCATTGCTAAGGCTGTAAAGACTTTCATGCTCATACCCACAACTCTAGACTACTTCTTTTGCCATCCTGTTTAACCTTATATAAGTGGTAACAAACAATACGTTAAGGGGTAGCAAGTGAAATGGTTTATATTTATTGGCAGAAATAGACTTCAAAGCATGTTAATTTTGCTTGTGGAGAAGAAGTCAGAGCTACGGGACGTAAGTAATAAGACTTGAGACAAGGAGCCCAAGGCTGTGAATTAATCAGTCTTTAACTTGGAGACTGAAATGAATCCAACAGAAAATATTATTTGAAGTTCATGGGACTCAATGAAATGAAACCCAATGTTAATACAAATAAGTGCTTGAACTGCTGAAAATAAAAGGCAGACCTGATTTACAGGAGATGAATCTAGTCATTTAGTTAAATAGCAGAAGGTTAAACAAGAAACTGAAAATGGACTTACCTAAAGCATCAAGATCTTTGTCCTGTGGGATCTACTTCCATAACAGGTACTAAAGAAGAATAAGAAAAGATTTTATTAAGGGCAGTTGTAGCTGGGAAAATATTAGTTTTTACAAGCTTGAAACTCTTCTAAAAGAGCTGAAAGATGTTGAGTGGTGGTGTAGGTAGGCAGGAGTGGCTCAGGTCAGAGGGAGGGATAAAATGACATATGAACAAAAAAGACGCAGCTTAAGCAATGTGGATTTGTTTTCAAGTGGCCAGATTGCACTTCCTAAATAATTTCTGTGGGTTTGGGCTCTGATTTAATTGGTAATGTGTACTGAAGGCAGAGCTGAATGAACTATTTACAGTGAATAATTTATTTGATTAGTGTCGTCCTCTTTTCTGTTTGTGAACTATCTGCAAACAAGTGTTCTCCCTCACAATTTGTTCAGTATTCAACACTGCTCAGCAAATGCGTTGTGTGAATGTCTTTTTGGATCTTTTTTCTCTCCTTCTTTGGAAGGTTACGGTTATACAAGGAGCATTTTTACAGTGGACTCAAGAAACCTGAATGTTCATTGTTACTGTGCTTTAGATTGAGGGGAAAATAACCCATTTTGTATGGGTTATTTGCTGTATTTGCTGAAAATGTGAACAGTGCAGTAGCTTTTCCTCTTTATTCATAGGATTTTAGGCAGGAAGGGACTATTAGATCATCTACTGTAATCTTTTTTTATGATGCGGATGTAGTAGGAATTAATCTAATTTCTCCCATACTGAGTCCAATAATTTGTGCTTAACTAAAGCAGATTGGAACTTTATTTTCAAGCTTTTGTTCAGGCAAATTGCTAAGAAAGGCCTTATGAAGGGGATATTATTCTATTTTCTTCTAAAAGCTTGTGTAACTGTTCAGTGATCTTTATTTTTGTCATATGGGGATCGTTTGTAATTGCTGATGTGATGTCTGAAGGTCCTGAGTTCTGAGGGAACTGGCGGATAAAATGGCTAAGCCACTATTCATAACATTTGAGAAGTTGTGGCAGTCCAGTCAAGTTCCCACTGACTGGAAAATAGGAAACATAACCCCCATTTTAAAAGGAGAAAAAAAGAAGACCTGTGGAACTGCAGGCCAGTCAGTCTCGCCTCTGTGCCCGGCAAGATCATGGAGCAGATCCTTGTGGAAACGGTGCTAAGGCACATGGAAATTAAACAAAATTTAAATAAATAAAGTCTAGTTGCAGAACTTACTATCTTACCTAACTTCTTAACTGCCGGTATTACCTGGTGAGTAGATTAAAACTTGTTTGGATATGCACATATTAAATTCCCTCACAGCAGAACAGCCAGTGCTTTGGGCAGAGACCTGTCACTGAGTTTCTTTGATTTAATGAGTTACTGTGGGCTAGTGGACAGCAACAGCTGGCCCACAGTATGTGTGTATGTCACACACATTTGCCACAGGTGGGAGTACTCAAGCAGGGATATACTGGGGTTCAGATGAAATGCTTTGACTCTTGGAAGACTTAGCTGCTCCACCCTTATCCTAGGTCTGTAATCAGAGTTTCAGGAGCAGGATATTGGCATTCTGCCCTGTTCTTTGATTCTATTAGGCTGTCCATTATTGTGGTAACTGACTAGCAGGGTAAATACTCCAAGCACATTGCCCTATTCTAGCTGATAGGATTGGAGAGTCTGACTGTGCTGACACAGAGGTGCTGAAGTAATGGACTACTGCTAAAGAAAGCATGGCAAGAGCAAATTTCTTCAAGTGACACATTTTTTAGGTTTATCTTGACGTTAAAGCAAAGCATTTAAGATCTGCTGTGTGGAACCAGTATGAGGACTGCTGTCGCTTGAACTGTCTGAATGACATAGGTCGTCATCCTGTGGATGGACTGAAGGGAGAGCTTTTCCAAACCAATTCATAGGTATTTGCTGTTTACAGAACAAGGATGCCAGTGCAGGTTCTGGAGGGGTGCGGAGTCCATTCCCCGTTCCTTCCCTCATCCTCTCCAAGTTCAACTCCTTCTGCCTTGAGGAAATAGTACAGATTGAAGTACAGAGTATGAGATCTCATGCTCTTCATTGGCATGATTTATAATGAATGTTACCTTGCGTTTTGGTATCTCCTGTTACAAATATATCTTGTTTGATGCAGAAAGGATAGGGCACCCCAGTGGAGAGAGAAGTAGCTGTATGTTAGGACTCTGAGTGTGGATCCTGGTCTGAAGTAAACCTTTGGGGTAACCTTCAGGTAATCCTTAGCCTCCCTGTGTCTCACTTTGTAAAAACAGAGTAATAGCACCTTCTTTAAAAACAGGCACAAATATATTGCAAATCTGGGGACTACAGCAAAGCTGGAGGCCATATGAAAACATAAATGTGTACTTTGATTAGCCTGATACTTCTAACCAGCTTAGTATCCTGTCCATGACAGCTGTGGCCCAATGCTGATGTTCAGTAAGGGCATAAGTACAGAGCCAGAATGTAGTCTTTTTCCATAATCCTATGCTTCCCCCAATGCTTCACTGCCTTTCTGACCTCTAGATGAGTCAAGTGTAAACTGCCTCAGTGTCTCTGCCTTTACATCTTCCAAATAAGATTATTTAACATAAGGTTTTTCTTTAGTTTGTTTAATGATGACTCAAAGAGCCACAATGAAGTAAATGATTATTAGTGTTATTATTTCTAATTTCCTTATTTCTGATAGGAAAGAGAGAGGAGGAAGAATCCCAACAGCTGTGGGGACCATATACCTTAGTTCCTAGAAAATGACCCAGTGTGTTCTCTCAAAGCTTTTAGTTGTTTATGGGAAAAGCCAGATTAGGAAGCTATGTCTAGTTTCTGTGGCTGAACTCAAGCATGCACTTCTCAGCTTTTGGCTAGGTATGTGTTTGTTATGAGCCTCTGTACCCAGCCACGTGTGGATAGGGAGATAGCACTGAGCTTGGGTTTGGTGGTGTAGAATAAATTTGGCAGGAGTTGGCATGAAAATTCCCTCTCGGATAGAAACAAAAGTGAGAGAAAAGCTGAAAAATAGTAGCAAGTCTTTGATGGTTGTTGTGGTTTAAGCCCAGCTATAACTCATGCAGCCGCTCTCTCACTCCCCCCCTTCCTCTCCCCCGCTCCCGGAGGGATGGGGAGGAGAATCAAAAGAATGTAACTCCCACGGGTTGAGATAAGAACAGTTCAGTAACTAAGGTATAACACAAACCACTGCTGCTACCACCAATGATAATAATGATAAGGGAAAAACAAAAGAAGAGAATATAACCGCTCACCACCCGCTGACTGCTACCCAGCCTGACCCAGCAGTGATCTAACCCTTCCAGGTCTCTGCCCCCAGTTTTTATATCCTGGGCATGATGTGCTGTGGCATGGAACACCTCTTTGGTCAGTTTGGGTCAGGTGTCCTGTCTCTGCTTCCTCCCAGCTTCCCTTCCTCCCTGGCAGAACATGAGACTCAGAAAGTCCTTGGTCAGAGTTAACAATTGAGCAGTAACTAAAAACATAGGTGTTATCAGTGTTATTCCCAGGCCGAAAGTCAAAAACACAGCACTGCATCAGCTACCAAGGAGGAGAAAAATGCCTGCTACTGCTGAACCCAGGACAATGGTGCAAGACAGAAGTGCAAAAAAAGGATTTCATTTCAAGTAGTGGCCTAGAGCCTCACTTGTTTAAAGCCTTGTTTCTCTAGTCCCTTTGGAAAACTGCACAAGCTGCCTCTTGTCAGGAAAAACCTGCTAGTTTGCTGCATCTATTTTGAGATATGGCAAGTGCTTTGTTAGCATTTCACTTGTAACCCAAAGGCTCTTTGGAGCTGGGCACAGATCCTGTTTCACAGTGAAATCCATTAAATAACAGCACTGGAAAATAGGGCTTACCACTCTAAAACATGGTGATACATGTGCGTGTCTGGTGAAGAAAGGGGTGGGATAGACTCATGGGGACATGCTGCAGCTAGCAGAAAAAAGAAATGGAAGAGCTTACTGCTGAATGGCTAGAACAAGGAATCTTAAGAGGAGTTCAGAGAGGGAGGGAGATGCAGGTGGAAGTGCACTGAAGTGCTGCTGAAGGCAATTGTCTTTGTACCTGCTCCCTAGAGATTCTGGAAAGAGCTGTTCTTTAAAGACTTAGCAGAAGGCATGAGCATGTCTCTTAAGAAGGCAGTGCAGTATGTAACTGCTGCCCTGAAAAAAACCCAGTGGAAGTTGTACAGTCCTTTGGAATGGTTTTAGATATTGCAGGTGATGCCTTTGGAAGTGATCTTATTCACTGTGTGGTTAACAGGTGATCTGCTTATTTTCATGCATAGGGCAGTGCATACAAATATTAACAATAGTTATTAGAAGAGAAAAAATAACCATACATGTGTAAGAAAGCAAGGTAACCATTCCTACTAAAATGCCTAGTGTAGAGTGTTACAGTTGATTTTAGCTATTAATATATTCTGTTTGGTATGCCAAGATTCTAGGTGCTCAAAAAATATGGTCTATTTTGTAACTGGCATAAAATCTCCTATCAAACTTGTTTTAAAAAATGTTGGCTTGTCGAAGTAGATTCTTTCAATTCCTTTTTTTCTAGCCAGATAGGAAACAGGTAATTATAGAAGATTACAGCTGTTTATTGAATGGAGTAATTATCGTGTATAAGCCAAATCTCCATTTCTGCCACTTTTATTCTCTGAGGCCTGGAGCTCTAATGATATTTCAGCTCAGCTTTCAGGAGACAGGTGAGGATGAGCTAAGTCCAGAAAAACATTTGGGTAACATATCATGCCTGGTCTAAGCTGGTCTAAGTCCTCATGGGAATAAAGGTGACACCTCTCTGGTGGGTCTGTGGAGTCAGTCAGTCCCTAGAGCCAAGTGACCATGCATCACTGGGACTGCTAGTTGTGGCACAAAGCAGGGGATGGGAACATCCTTTTTAGGAAGAGTGTGCACTGGGTCACCTGCAGCTGATCGCCAAACCACCCCATTTGGATGTGAATTTGTACACCGTTGCCAGCTATGATGCCGACTTAGGTAGTTTCTGTGCTGTCTGTACCCTGTTGGCTTCCTGATGTGTTCAAGTTACTTCCCCTGGACTGAAAATCAAAACAGCAAAAAAATGTAGGTTTTTCACATGGATGAGCTCCGATGTCCCATTGACTGCACCAGGACAGAAGCAAGGACTAGCAGGGCTAAGAACAGGCAAGCAAGGGGAGAAAACGGCTCCTTACACAGCGCTGCTGCCAAATACGAAACTGTAGCATTTGATGGTCAGGGATGCCCTGCCCTGGCCCACCTACTTCTATGCAGGAAGGCACCTTGATTTCTGTGACTAGCTGTATTTGAAAACCTTGTGACCTGGTAAGCGACAGTCTTGCGTATCAGTCTTCTCAGTGGTAAAGGGGTGAACAGGAACTATTAACAGAAAAAGAGAGAGGGTGGTAAAAGCCAGCGTCACAGACTGGAGTGTGGAAAACCCAACTGGAAAATCTTCCTGGAGGGCTGGATTGGAGCCAGAATCCCTGAACTCCCTGGCAGCTCCCAAGGCACTTCCAAGCAGGAGGTTGTCTTTAAATTGCATCTATGGAAGCTGTTTCAATTAACATAAACTAATCGCTATTCATAAGTCTGGTGCTGCACTTGTGGATGTACTATGCTCCAAGACATGGTAGGTTTTGCCTCTTTCCAGCACAGGAAGTATCTAATTGACTCACAGAGACTTGAAGAGCTTCCATAGGAGGAATAAAACCTTCTGTCAATGTGGTGGGAAACATGCAATCCAGATAAAGATACTGAACAAAAGGATTTCAGTGTCTGGATAAATACTGTGGCTGTGAGGTTTCTGGTGTTTCTAGGGTACCTGAGCACCTGACCGGGGGCAGCAAATTGTATCAGGGCACAGAGTATGTGCAGGTAAGGTACTGAGATACACAGTGTAGCAAACATCTACCTTTGCCATTCTCTCTCTCTCCTGGCTTCTTACTTACTTTCCCATTGTTTGCTGATTTGATTTGTTTTGTTTTCTGGGAAATTAGGTTTGTACCTGTCTTGCTGGTTTGCTGAGGTGCAGAACCTGAGTGTTGAATCCATGAGCGTACATTTGTAAATCGTGGCTTTGTAAAATTGTGTGGACCAAATCCTGGCCCCATTGAATTCAGTGAGGATTTTGCTTTATGTGTTAACAAGGCCAGGATTTCTTCCCCAATAATCAGTAATTGAAAACTGCTGCAGAGCTGTGTTTTTACAGAACAATTTACTAGCTGTTAAATTACAACCAAAGTATTTTTATCTCTGAAGGCAGGAAAATATGAACTTCATTTCATGTCCTTGCTTAAGCTACATGTTAACAATTATCCATTATTATAATGAAAGTCTCCCAGGTACAGAATGTGCCAGTTACTGAAAAATGGAAGATAGAGAAATGAGATAGGACAGTGCCAATACTGAGCTTGACACTCCTAGACAAGACATCAGCAAAATTGCAAAAGCAGAGGTGTGATAACACTAAACAGACTCAGGTTTATTAATGTCTGTTTATTCCTACTATATGAATCTTACGCACGTATCTCCATTTCTGCTCACACATCTGAATAGCAGCCTCTGAAACACCAAAAGCAATCAGCTAGACAAAATCTTCTCTTTTTCTTGGTTATAGAATTTCTTAAGGATATCTTCTGTTTCCCTTCTCCTATGCTATTCTTCAGTCTGTATTATGGCGACAGTAGGTGTTTCAGCAACTTGAGCTCACTGTACTTGATTGCCAAATAGATCTTTCTCCTGGCTTATTTCTTTTTCTTTTGAGGAGTAGGAGCAATTTAGGCTGTGTGAACTCGTAACCATGTTAGATCTGTGCTTCTATCAGGCTGCACTGTCCTTTTCATGGTAAACATATGTGGGGAAGAAAGCATGCAGAAAATGGACAGTTAACAGCGTTCCAGGACAGATTTTCTGGTAGTTGTATGAAGCTCCTCTACAGGCTGTACTGCAAAGATGGTGCATGATTCAAAAAGCAGGAGAAAATCATGGTGGTGTCTGCCTGTTATGTACTGGGAGCAGCACCTGGTGTTTGCTGGTGGGTAGTACTTTCATGAAGGAACCGTGCAAAGACCCTTTGTCAGGCAGTCCTGTTTCCTCCTGCACCACCAGTGAAGTCTGTTGCCTTGAAGAATGGGGTTTCCTTAAGAAAGCTTAATATAGGCAAATTGCACCGAATTGAGTATTAGAAATATTTCACAATACAGGAGAAAAAAAGATGTTTCAAACAATGCTCGTAATGCTAATAATAAAGAAATCATTCCTGTTTAGAGCTAACTTAAATCTACAGGAGGAAATGTGTGTACACAAGACCTACAGATCCCTCAAACTTTAATTATATCTGTGATATTATTTTACATAATGTAGTCTTGTTGCCTGTGTTGTGCATGTAAATTAGGCCACTGGATTGGAGGGAAAAAAGCACACTGTTTCTGTGGGTTTTTTTCTGCTTATTTAATTCTTGTGGATGTGTAATTGTGAGAGCATTGGTCTATCTAGAATTCATAACGCCGTCGTCATAAGTGTGTGGGGGGAAAGGGTGTAACAAAGCAGTCTGAATGCCCTGAGCACCTTGTGCTGCTCGTGCCGATGGTAAGTATCAGCATGGGGTTATGAAGATGTGTGCCAGGGCTGAGATCCTCTGGAACATGGTGGCTCCAGAAGTGAGGATCAAACACTTGCTGCCATACCCACTGCTGCCTCTGTCAGATGCTTGAACTGGAGGTGGTAGGGGTACTCCTCTCAGAGAGAAATAGACTTGAACGTTTATGTTGAATTTTAGTATACTAAGCAGAGCTGCTTTTTTTCCTTGATGAATCATGGTAAGACATTGCTCTTGCAGTAGAAATCTGTTTTTACCTTCTTTC
The DNA here is from genome assembly GCA_028858755.1 of Ara ararauna. NCBI lineage: Eukaryota > Metazoa > Chordata > Aves > Psittaciformes > Psittacidae > Ara > Ara ararauna. Next base: position 908,624 of record CM054381.1, on the reverse strand, counting down.
TTGTTTCCTTCTACCCTCTTCCGCATACACTGGGTTCTCCCTGATGTCTTCCTTTCTCTGCATCAGTTTCTCTACCTACCTACTCTTTTTCTTCCTCCTCTTCAGCTCAGTGGACCTTTGCACGTGACACTTCCATGTCACATTTCACCAGCATGGGCTCCTATCAGCAAGCTCTCTGCAAAATGGGGGCCAGAGCTTGTAGATTCTGAACTGCAGCTCGTAAAACACAGAGGCTGCAAGGAAACAGTGTTTGTGAGAGGCCGCTTAAGGCACCAGGTGAAATATGAATCATTTCAGCCTGGGAATGTGTGCGTTTGCTCCTACCTCCCTGTCTGTTGGTGAGCAGCCTATTGGTGGCTGTTGCTAGCCCGAACTGACAGTACTATTTTTTGCTTTCCTGATATAGCAAAAGGGTGAGAAAATTATTTCTAAGTTAGGGAGGCAGAAATAAATTCTAAGGGTGTCTTTATCTCTTAGACAAAATGATGAAAGAGAGCAGCCTCATTCCCTTACAGCGTGCCAAAGCCTCATCGTAGGGAAGGCAGCTGAGGATCTAACAAGACGACACCAATATGCTCCCGGTAAAATATATGTCAAATAGAGTGTCAAAGCAAGGACTAGTGGTGTGGCACATTAAGCACTAGGAACTAGGATCAGTCAGAGGCAATAATCAGTCATAGGATGAACCTTTTTATCCACTTGAGACCCTAGTGAGACCTGGATTATTGTGTTGTATCAGAAATAAATGGGCACTGTTCTATACCTATTCTGGCTAGTCTCTGGTAGTGGACACCTATGAAATAATGTTTGTCTGTGGAAAGGGAAGGTCATTGTGAATGCTCTCATCTGGCATTAAAAAAGAAAACGTGCTTTGTCGAGAGCAACAGTTATTTTCTCTAACTAGAGCAGGAGGTTCTCTGAATCCACCAGCCAGCTGTCCCCTTGTTTTTCCAGTGTAAATAGCTGAGGCAAGGTGCCAAACAGGATATGAGAAGATGTGTCTAGCAGGCATAAAGAGGACCACAAAAGGCATCATGGGGAAGGCTGAGACATTAATGGGGAGATTGAGGTTTGGCCCTGCTCAGTGCTACTGCAATAATAAAAGGACCAAGAAGCTTTGGGGCTGCTAGCACTAAATGGTTTCTTATAAGGGCACAGCTTGTATAGCTAGGGACCTTCTGCCATATTTGTACTACCTTGTGCCAAAAAGGTGTTTAATAATGCTACATTAGTTTCATATTCTGCTTGGAATTTACTTAGAGTGTAGCTTAGAGTTAAATCTGAGTTAGAGCTCCTTAGGTTCTCAGCAAGGGTGTTTCTTGGTAGAAAGGCTATTGTTTTGACATGATGCTTGTAACTGCTGGTTAATTCATCCCCATAATTTGTTGCCCAGTCATGCCTAGCAACTTGTTCCGTGAGGCTTTTAGCCAAGTTGTGAATTTAATTGAAAGATAGGACAATAAGTTTATTTTGCTGTTCAGTCAACTAAAAACTCTTGACAGGGGAATTAACCTATTGCCATTCCCTCTTCTGGTTGATATGAGTATTATGATTTCCGAGTGTGTTTTTATTAACAATCCTTTTAGCAGTATGAGGACCCGGGGAAGGAATTTTTCTGGGACTTGCATCCAAAATTGCAAGAAAACAAGCTGGAATTTTTAATAGCAAGGCCGCCCACCTGCTTTCTAACCGTGCTGCTGTTTACTGTTGTTTTCTTGGATGAATTCTTAACACAGAGATTCTGAAAAAGGAATTCCTCCGTATTTCTGGATGTGTTCTTGGTGTTCATGGTGTCCATTACAGTTGGACTGATGTGCCCATTACTTTTCCAGAAGACTGGGGTTAAGCAGATGTACATTTCCAGGGTACAACAAGCCAGAACAGTAATAAAATGCTTCCAGTCATCTTTGTTATAAACAGCCAACCCCAGTGAAACTCAAATTCTTTTGTCTTCTGAGATACCTGTAAGAAAAGATAAAAGCAGCTTGCTGTAGCTTTAAAAAGCAAAACATGTGCATGTATGTGACAATTCTGTAACTCTCCTACAGTGTAAAGATAAATCTGTTTAGGTAACCTTATTTGCCTTTTGTCCTCCGAACTCTGTGCTTGAGACCTAGTTATTCTGGAGTCTTTTTAAAGAAGTATTTTAGCTGTAACGTTTCTCTTTTGGCATCATAGTCACTCTGCACTGCTTTGTTCATCCATCACAAAAGGCTGGAAAATAACCACATCCGCTTCTTGTATCCTATTTCAGTATTTACCTGAAATGTGGTTGTCGAGAGCTAAAATGAATTTTGGCATCCAGGGTCTCCACAGTATCTTAAGGAAGTGTTTCTGCAATGAAAAAACTTCAGATGAGAGTTGAGTGAAACATTAATTTTCCAAGTCTTCTGCTCCCTTTAACCTTGTTTGTTCTTTTGTCTGTTTTCAGCAGATGGCTGGATGACTGGCATCCTCTAACAATGTACAGTGCTCATTAGCGCTGTGTTATTTTGAGTGTTGTTTCCATCTTTCCTGTTCTTTTTTCTTCCTTCATTTATCAACCTATGCATTCACATGTTTAGTGAGTCGTTGACAGTGATGTAGCTTTAAACACTTGACTTCATTATTTTCTCCAGACATTCTGCCTGATGGCTAGAAGAAAAAACCCCACCTCTGACATGCAAGGTGGTTAATGCAATATTAACCTCTGCAACTACTTTTTCTGAGAAACTTTCAGAAGTGTGATTTGGTTTTACCATCAGCTGCTAAAATCAATGCACAAATTCATGCCAGCCAACTTTTTGTAATGTTTAAAGAAATGCCGATTACAGTGTATACAAGGTGTCATAACGTCAAATGGATTTATGTAAGCAATGCAAATCTGTTTCTGAAATGAGACTGAGTTCATTGATGCTCCTACAGATGTCCATATTGTCACACCTGCTACTAAAGCTTAGTGCATACTCTTTTTACTCATGTGGGTCCTGTATTGGCAGATGAGTGCTGCATTGGCAACTTCCAGCACAGCAGAATGAATGCCTCTCAGAAGTTGCTGCTGATCTTTAGTGGAGGAAATGGATCACTGAGAAATGGACTTTATGCAGAGATCTCAAGAAATTCTCCCGTAAGGCCCTGTTTTGTTTCTTTGATATCTGTTGAAATATTTAAACTGATGGAATCAGAATGAAGCCCCGTGTTGACAGTATACTCATAGCTCTTGGAAAGGCTCCTCAGATATCTGTTTTCAGAGATCGGATGAAAATCTTGCCCACTGTTGCCTTGGCTCAACTATTGATAAGCTCAGTGATGAAATTCCTGTCCACTCAAGTATGGTAACAGGACAGTGCTTGGCAGATTTTCCTAATTCAGCTGATAGCATACAACTGTGTCACAAGCAGGGAACAAAAGAAAACCTTTGAAAGGCAAGGGAATAGAATCTGGTGGCTGCATGAGCTTTCCCCTAAGTGCTCTGAACCCAAAGAGCTTCGTCTTCCCTTTTTTTTATTCCTTTTTTTTTACCTTCCACGTAAGAAGGTTTCGGTGTTACTCTTCAGGATATTGTGTTCTTTAATCTTCTCTGGGAGATTGTATCTCTTTTCCTAAATTATTGGCAGACCTTTCTCAGAAAATCACTGTCTTTGAGCCTTCCTATTTAATTTGCGCTTTGCTCATTAAGTCATAAAAGCAAGAAGGGTCTGTCTGCCAATCCTTAATTAATTAATCATAGCAAATTTTCCACCTGTGTGAAACATGATTTGTGTCTGCTTCTTGACTACTATCCATAGCATTTTAGATTTGATTTGTATAAATTACCTGTGCCAGCACTAGTGCGTAAATGGATGTGCAATGGATTTTAATTACCAAGAAACTCAGGGATGTCCAAATGAAAACAGTGCATAGGGAAAGAGTTACAGCCACAAACACTGCATTATTTAATACAGGGACTTTGAAAGAGAAGTTTTTCTCTTAAAATAGAAAACTCTATTTTCTTTTTAATGCAGATCATTGTCAGAGTCTTTTCTTTGTACAGAAGAGAATGAATGGTTCCTTGTGTCGTAAGCAATAATTGTAATAAAAGTCATATTAGAAACCAAAGATAATGGACTCTTACTTAAATATCTTCTGTTCAGTAGCTGCATATGTAACTAATGAAGGCAAGCATTGCAAATGCGAAAAAGCTGTATTTGAAAAAAGCCAAGTGAGTTGCAGTTAGTGCCAATTACCCTTGGCATGTTGAAATGAAATTAATAAATATTACAACAATCAATAAAATTATATGTATAAATCAATGAAAATAAAAGCACTGGCTAGAGCATAGATAACACCTCTTCCCAGAACGTGTTTCAAACCAGCATTTCCATACAAATGGAAACACTTCTTTTTGTGATCAAGTTTGTATTTAAGTAAGTTGCTTCAACCGCAAGGATTGTTAGGGTACCATGATTAACTCAGTGTTTTAGCCAGAACTGGGAAGGAAGCCTGATGGTTTCCTTGGAGTCCTGTGATGGCTAGATCAGTATATGGATCTACTAGTTAGCAGGTAGCACTATCTTCCTGCCAATGCCTTCAGTTGCCCTAGGGGTTAACAACTGCATATTTACATGCCATTTGAAGTGGACTAGATAAGATGACGCAATATTCATTTGAAATAAGAGATCAGCGCAAATACCCTATCAGATTGAAACCCACTGGCTTCTAATCTGCATTATCGGATGTGTCAGATGTTTACTGGGAGACAGTACTCAGGACTTGAAACAGAAGGCAAATCTCAGGGAGAAGAATTACTGTAATAGACCGCGAATCACGTGGCACTTCGTAAAGAGTGTTATTTCAGTGTGGTAGCTGATATGTTTCTACCTGTTCCTGAAAGGTTTTGGGAGGAATTAATGGAAAACTCACAACAAATTAGAAATAAATAAATGGCAAGAGTTTTGGATTTCCTCTTTGTTTTGCTGCTGTTTCTTTCAGCACAAGGAGTTTCACAGAGTGCTTGCGCAGAATTGCGCAGTAATTCAGGCTGAATGGGATCTCTGGGGGGCATTTCATCTAAATCCCAGCTCAAAGCAGGGCCAGTGCAGCTAAGGTTGCTCAGGACCTTGTTTGGTTGAGTTTTGAACATCTCCAAGAGTAGAGATTCCAGAACTTCCCATGGTACCTTTTCACAGTGTCTGACAGCTCTCATAGTGACATCTTTTTCCCAGCATCAGAAATCTATGTTGCAGCTTGTACCCACTGCCTTTCGTTTGGGTTTGTTTTTCTTTATCTTTACTGTAATTCAATCATACAGAAATTATGACCGTGTGGCATCTTGATGTCCAGTGGCAGCATCGGACACATCAGCCAGGACAGAGCATTGGTCACATTGCTGATGGCAAATTAATCCGTCAGTTGTGTATATGATAACTCTGATCTTTTTAACCAGCTCAGTAACAATGCAGAGTACCATGTTTCAGCTGGATGGTCCTGAGATTGTCACAAAGAGTGGGCCCAGCGGATGACAGACTTAAAGGATGCATTATCTTTTACAGTCCTAAACTCTCGTATGTTGGGCAATGGGGCAGAGTCCCATAAATGCAAAGCAGCGTCTGAAGGTGTGACTCTACCAAGATTTTTTCAATTATACATTATGCTTGAGTGCAAAGACTTGTTTGTTTCCAACAAATTACACTTGTATCAGTGGTAGTCCCACAATGGAGTATGTATTAATTGTTAGGAGATATTACTTATGTCAAAACTAAACTAAGTATAAACCCAAGGCTGACTGAAGTTAAGGGTAGTCTCGAATTAAATTTGCCAAACACAAAGAAATCTCTCTTCTCCCTTCAGCAGATATTTAGACTGTCCTGTGGGCAACACAAGAAGTACCTTGAAGGTTGTGGAAGGTGAAAAACATTCACTATCCTGATCCTCGTATGACTGTTGCCATGAGGCTTCTTCATAGCTATGGGAGAGAGTGGGAGAAAGGCTTCGAGTAGAGGAAGATTCCAAATCCCTTCCACTTGGAATAGCAATCATGAGAAAAAATGAGCCACATTATGCTCTACCTCAAATGAGATTTACAGTAGTACTTTAATACATGGTTTTTGGGGTTTTATTCCCCTCCCCTTCTCTCCCCCCTTTGCTTCATTGTAGGCTTGTCTCTGGATAGTATTGTTCTGGAAAGGAGAGCATGAATGACTGGGTCCCTTGTGCATTAGAGGGCAGGTGACTTTTTGTTGTGCCAAAGCTATCAGTGATTTCTCAGTGGAGTAATGCGGCTTTATAAACATTTCCTCTTGTTTGGTATTTATTCAGATTCCTGTAAAACTCAGTCAAAAGAGGAAAAAAAAAATCTATTTCAAACTCCAAAGGTAAATTTGGATTTGTTTCATCTGAAAATCTATGCAGCCCTGATGAGCCTAAACACAGTTCAAAGTTGAAGCAGTACTTTAGTCCTAAGATTGTTCTCCCTTAGCCCAGTTTTATGAATATTTTAGTAGGCTTAATCTATATTTCCACTTTAAAATGAAAGTAGGCATGGTGAAGGCAACACAGGCTTGTTTGGGGCTTTCTCTGTGGAAGCTGCACGCAGCTTCAGTCAATCATAGTCTATACATTAATGTCTGTACACCCCTTTGGCTTGTTTGTTTACTCCTCTCGGCTGGAAGCTAGCAAAACACATGCTGTCTTTCTGCTTTTAGTTATACAACAGACAGCTGTCAATCTCTGTCTAATGCTGTCACAGCTTTAGTAATCCCCAGTGATGAGCAGCTGTGTCTAGGGATATGATTGGTATACATTTTGTTGTCTAGGTGGTACTTTCATGAGCAATCTGTCCCTAATTTTATTGGTTTCTATGTCATTCTAACTTGGTGCTAGTCATTTTCTAGCTCAGAATTCCCAAATTGCGTGAAAGTGTTCTGTTCTTGGCATAGGGACATACAATGAGAAGCAACTGAGTTTCTTTCAAAGTAGTTCCAAAGCTCTTGTGTGTACTTTGCTTCGAGGCCCGAGGGAGCAGAGTCAGGGTGATTATCCTGGCTCAGCGGCAGAGCAGTAACTGGTTTGGCATTTGAACTGTTTAGGCTCACTTTCCTCAAAGTAATTTTTGGTGAAAGTTACCCCTTTGATTTTTGATTTTTATGTTTTATTAGCTGATTGGAGTTCCTGCTGTCCCAGGATTCAGTCTGGCGTGATATTCCATAGGCAGCTTGGCCCAAGCTTGCGGATGAATGGGTTTCTGTTTGAGAAATCTGTTTCTGACAGTGGGGATGAATGAGTATCGATTTGTTAATCTGTCACCTGAAAAATGTAAAGTGATTCAGATCAGAATGTTTTGGTTATGCTTTGTTTTGACTTTCTACATGAGAAATGATCTCAACTTTCAATTTCAATATACTCTTGTGTATGTATGTGTCTATTTATTTCATAATGCATATTTGATATCATATTGATATTTTTGGCAGTGTTAAACCAGAACATCTAAGAAGATTTCTTTAATGTTTTAAAATCAAAAGAGTTTGGATGCATGAACCATCAATGCTTTCTAGGTTTAAGGAAATACTTGCAATTTGCATGAATGTGTGTTTTCATTATTTGCCAAGCTTTATTCTGTGTGGAGGTCACCTTGTTCTTCTGCCTCCTCCCTAGGCTAATTCTCCACTGCTCAGCACCTCCATTTTCCAATTGCTGTTACAGGGAGCAAGACAGGGACTTATGCTCCTGCATGGGATCAGACTCAGGGGAAGGGAATAGGCAACAACAGTATTAAAACCTGGAAGTTTTGCCCTTGCCAGAACCTGTATTTTGTTTGGTCTGCAGGGAAGGATATATGTATTTTTGTGTGCATTGAAGTGGCTGCTGCTACAGGTGTAGCAAATCTTCCAGATGGTGGGAGAGGATTCCTTCCATGTGTGTGCCTCCTCAGTGCCAGCCCAAGTTATCTAAGCTTGCTGCAGGGTTCTTGAATTTAGCTATAACATGATGGGCATCATTCATCTTTGGTGGCTGAAATAAGTACCATGCAGGACAGTTCTATTCCCGTAAAGCTGAGATGTGGGTAGAATGTTCATTCACTTACAGAGAACAATGTGTATGTGTGAGCGTGCACATTGTGAGCAAGCCTGTCTAGGGTAAAACTGTGTGTTGGTACTTGAGACCAGTATTTCATTAGCGGGCATCATAAAGACTACTGTCAAGTTATGCCTTGAAATTCAACCATCCTACCATAAAAGTGCTTCTCACTGTTATAGAAGGTACAGCTGAGATCCCTGAGCTGCCGTACCCGATAGCAAATGTTAGACTTGCGTGTTACTGGGATCTCTTTAAGATTGTTGCTGAGCCAGTCCACCACATCATGGCATGCTTTGTCTCTGTGGACAGGCTGTGCAGGAGCTGTGTCTTAGTGCATCTTCCCTATGGGAAGAGAATGGTTAGGGGAATGGAAAAAAGCCGCATGTGGTTGGGTGCCTTTGTGAATTTCCACTTACGTGGTTTTAAACTTATGTGAGTGCTGTTGTTGCAAGGTCTCTGGTATTCTATTTAAGTTGGAGGTTCAGTTGGTTTGGGTGTTTTCAGTGACAGAGCAGCAGCAGTTTTCTAGAGAGCAATTGCAAGATTTGACAAGGTTACTTCAGCAAAATAATAAAGGCCAGTTGGCCAAGCGCTCTGCTGTGTGAGAGGCAGCCCTGGAGAGCTGTTAACCAATGCTGGCAGATGGCCCCCAAGTTTTTTGGTGCTCTCAGTGAGAATCTCTGAATTATGTCCCTAGTAGTTGCATCCTTATTAGATTAGAGTAGCGAAATAGAGCTCCTGTTTCCCCCTTCGCACTCTGCTTTCCTGGCATATCTCTGATGTCAAGGATAGATGCTATAGGCAGGGACTGACCTCCTCCACAGCTACTTCTGTGCCAAGCCCTGCTGCTTTTCATCATCCTCAACAATTCAACTGAACATGTTCTCCTAAGAGAATATTGGTGTGTGTTTTAATTTTATTTGTTTTCTTTATCACAAAACGATTACACAAGAGGTTTTCCTCACTTGGCTTTAGCAGGCTGAAATTAAGAACTTATGTTATGGAAACATGACCATGAGGGAATAAATGAGCAGGAACTGTCTGAACAAAACAGAAGGAAACAAACCCCAAAATGCTAATTCACATATCATCTTTAACTGAGAACTATAAACCACATTAAAATAAAGATTCAATTAACTGTGATTAATTAAGCTTCTGTACATTAGTCCTGTTGTCTTTTTCCTTACCCTAGTCCAGGAAATTATTCCAAATTAATTCCTGGTCAGCCATGCAGTTCCTGGCACAGTAAACATCCTATTTTTTAGGCAGACAAATGATGTATCTCAGATCTGCAGAGTTCTTTTTCAGCAGTACCAACAAGTGCATAGTGGTGTAGAGCTACAAATATTGCACAGAGAACTTTTGTCTCTAAATAACATCTTACAAACCGCATGCTTGTTTAGTTACTCTGCGAAGATGTCCAAGAGCATGTCCAAAGGAAGATACAGGTTACCAAGCTTTCCAGCTGGGACAGAGAGGGGAAGAAGGCAGAATATGTTTAGTAGTTACCTACCTACCTAATTTAAAGAAGACAGTTGGAAAGTTATCCCCCTGAGCCTCCTCTTGCCTGGACTGAACAGTCAGTCCTCTCAGCCTTCCCTCACAGGAGAGCTGTTCCGGCACCTTAGTAAGTTTTGCGACCCTTGGCTGGACTTTCTCCAGTATCTCTTTTGTACTGGGATGCCCAGAACAGGACATTGGACTCCAGATGTGGCCTCATCAGTGCCAAATAGAGGGGAGGGTTCACTCCGTCAGCCTGCTGGCCATACTTCGCATAATGCACCCTGGGATACCATTAGCCTCCTTTGCCACAAGAGCGCGTTGCTGGCTCATGTTCAATGTGGTGTCCGTCACAACCCCAAGGTCCTTTTCTGCCAAGCTGCTTTCTAACTGAGTGGCCCCCAGTCCATACTGGTGCATGGGTTTTTCCTCTTCGGGTGCAGGACTTTGCACTTCTCCTTGTTCAACTGCCTGACATTCCTGTCCCCCTTTTCTCCAGTGAGACGAGGTCCCTTTGGGTGGCAGCACAAACCTCTGACTTATCAGTCACTCCTCCCAGTTTCATGTCATCTGTGAACTTGCTGAGGGTGCACTCTGCCCCATCATCCAAATCATTAATGATGTCAAAAAGGATCCCAGTGAGGTTCTCCAATGCAGCAAATAAGTTTTGAGTTCATGCAGAAAAAAAAAAGCAAAGAAAGGTGCATTTTTAATAAGCTGCAATGTTACTTTGTTTTTTCTGGCCTGAATGTTCTGAGGGATTGCATTGCCTCCAAAATCCTTTATCTTCCCATTAATCTGCTAACAGCACATAAGATTCTATGCATTCATCTATTTACTTTTGAGGTTCTGGTATGTAAAATAATTACCTTGCTTTGTAACAGGATGTTCCGCTATTGCGTAGTTAACATTTTCTAAATGACTCCACTAGTGTTCTTTATCAATTATTCCTCTTTGAATAAAAGGTAATGCCTCAGGCCCAGCTAAATTATTTACTTGCAGCTTGCGGATGTGTTCTTTGTTCAGTTGAAAATTCCACTCTACCTGCAACTTTGTCAAGCAGCTCTGCATTTCTTGATGCTCAAAAGAATGGAGAGATGTGAAGTCAAATGGGCTTATATTTTTAGTAGGAAGAGAGAGAAAAATGCATATCAAACAGCTTAGATGATTAAATAGTAATATCCTTTAGTAGAATGCTTTTCAGTATTGGTGAACAAAATGGGATGACATGGTAGCAAGCTGTTGGCGTGTATAAAATGAACTAGTGTTCGGTGTACCATGCCTGGAGTCTTTGCAGCTAGCCTTAGAAGAAATGGTCAGATTTGTTATGGAGAATAGATTACTTGACTTTTCCTGCTTCTTAGCACCTTAGCATGCACTGCTGCCGATTCTTTTTCTACTTCTTTTTGCTGTAGTCATGCTGAGTTCAGCTCTAGGTGAATGGAGGACAATGGTTCTTTGACCTTCCAGTCCAACACTTCCGTCAGCATCTGTGCTTGAAGAGAAAGGGGAAGTGTATGTTTCCTCCTCTCCCATTCCTTGTAGCGTACCACTTGCATTTTGGCAAAGACATTGATGGCGTTATGCAGGGTGCTCTCTACCATGCCATCTGAAAAGGGGGAGGAAGTAACAAAAGCTAATAAAGCATTAATAATGGTTTGAGGAGACAAGGCTATATTTAGCTTGAATTAGTTCACGTTTCCTTTGAATGCTCTTATGCCCTTATGAAAGCAAACATTTTCAGGATTGGGTGACCGTTGAATTCATATAGGAACTCTTAAAAAAAGGTTTCAGGTTGCTAAATCATGTAGATTCTTTCCTATGCTGAAATAGAATCATAGAACAGTTAGGGTTGGAAAGGACCTTAAGATCATCCAGTTCCAACCCCCCTGCCATGGGCAAGGACACTTCCCACTAAACCATGCCACCCAAGGGCTCTGTCCAGCCTAGCCTTGAACACTGCCAGGGATGGAGCATTCACAACTTCCCTGGGCAACCCATTCCAGTGCCTCATCACCCCTAACAGTAAGCAATTTCTTCCTCATATCCAATGTAAACTTCCCCTGTTTAAGTTTGAACCCATTGCCCCTTGTACTTTTAGCATCAGTCACTGTATGAAGATCTGTAATCCTTTAATTTTTTAGTAATGGCTAATATGTAGAACAGCACTTTTTATAAAGCAATTCAAGACCTTATGGTAAAAAAGACTCAATAAAAAAAAGTGTTACTTACTCTTCAACTTCTTGATATATACCGACTGTATGTTCCAGAAATGCTGTTATTTTGATTTTTAATAAAGGGTAAGGCACAGTCTAGGATGAGGTGTCCCTGCTTATGGCAGGAGGGTTGGAACTAGATCATCTTAAAGTCCTTTCCAATCCTAAACATTCTATGATTGTAAGGGTATTTCTTCCTAGGACACAGGTTGAATCACATATCAATTCATTTTGCAAAGAGCTTTCCTTCTGTGCAAAGAGCTTTCCTTCTGTGCATAATGATTTCTCTGGATTTCAACAGGGGAAAGCACTCATGGGTATAAGCAAGGTAGTGTTGCCAACTGAAGGACATAAGACCAAGTTTCTGCTGATCAAGTTTCAAGTGTTCCCTAATGTACTACAATGAAACTTCCTCTGTTGTATACGGATGGCCTAGAAATCACGTTGATCAATACATAAGGTTTTAGACCAGCATGAGTATTAATTTTGAGTTTACTAAAACAATATAGAACAATTTAACCAAAGTTTGCAATTAATATGTATGTAAATGTCTTTTTATTTTACTGGTTTAGGTTTGCATCTTTATAGTTCAAATCCCATATATATGTGATTTAGAGTTTCACAGGAACTCGTTCACTTCATAAATATTAATTACTGCATAGGCTTTATTCCATATTAGAGCATCTGGGGAAAAAGTGCTGATCATTACTTGCTTGTGAGGATGTATTTTTGCCTGAAAATACCCTTGGATAAATTCAGTCTGATTTAGAGAACATTAGTCTGAAAGGTGTAATGCATTAATTTCAGGCATAATATTTTAATAGCAGCAACTGCAATGTAACAGCACGTTCAGCCCTGCAGTCTGAAATGTGCTGCATTTTACAGCGTCCTCCAGCAGAGTTTGAGTGGACAAGTGGGAGAAGGATGACATCAGCTTAATGTTACCTGGTAGTAACAGAATATGCACATCCATTGTCATTAAATTGCAAAAGACCAGTTCTTAGGACAGCTCCCCAGGTAAAAGTAAATCAGAAAACTTCCCTGTCTTCATTAGCAGGATCCTCAGCAGGCGTCAATCAGGGTTGGTCCATTGATTTCAGCACAGAGCCAGATGAACAACTGACCTTTCTGTCTTTAAAACATAGCCTGAGGTTGAAATAATGGTAAGGCATGTGGGATACTCCACCTTTGCTGCAGGGTGCAGCATGTATTATTTCCATAGGCACCTTGACTTGGGGAATAATTTGGTTACAGTTACTTAGTCAGTGTCTGGAGATTGTTTTTGTTTTTTTACCTGGTCTTCATCATCTTAACATATTACTGTGCTTGCCGCCACTGTATTTGGTCTGTTTGGCTGGATAGTACAAAAAAAGGGGCATGCAGTTACCTGGTCTGTGTTTGGAAGGTGAAATCCATAGCAGCTTTCACCTGGAACTGTACATGACTTTTTATTAAGGTGATAACAGTTTGCTGTTCTCTCTCTTGAGTGCTGACACAGGGCTGGGTACAATCTGTCCAACAACCCATTCGCAGTGCTCATCTCAACTTTTAGAGCCTAGACCTTGAAATTCTGAACATAATTTTTATTTTCTGAGTATTCTGAGCATCCAGGGAAATTCAAGTATAAACTGCTTAGAATCCAACTCTTGACTCGTCATATATTTTTAAGTGCCATATGTTTCCATAGCTATTCAGAGGATGAATCTGACAAAAAAAAAGCTGGGTTTCATCATCTACATATTCTCTGTGTTGCCACCTTGTGTTTTCCTCCCAGAGTATAAATTAAGACTCAAATGACCCATAATCCCACAATACTGGCATGTTTAATAGAGGATCAGTAACCGTACAGCATTAAGCAAAGCGCTGTTTAAAGAAGAGTAAGTAGGTTTGCTCTTTGCCAATATTTGGGTAATCATACTGGAATAAGGCAAGGATTTAAGTAGGAGCATTTGCAGCATTGTATTTAAATTTCTTTTTTAATCCACATATTTTGCCATAGTTTTACAATCTGTTTGCTAATTTATGCATGGAAAGAACCATGGTTTATGTATCCAATAGGAAACTGTGATTATTGTTGCCAAAAGTAGATGTTGCTTCTTTATAAGTGTGAGTACAAAAAGCAGGAGGCAGAGTTCTGAAACAGAGCCCAGTCATCCATGAGTTTGTGAGGATAAAATGCGGGAAAGAAGCATTGTCTAGCAGAAAGCCTTGGGGATGAGAGGTGAAGCTTCAGTCTAAAAGGCAGAGAGATACTCAAATATGGTAGAATTTGGGGATGAAATCCTCTCTTTGTTCATGTCAATGGGATCATTTTTTCTTTTTCTTATTTTTCCTGTTAATTTATTGAGACGTCTCTACTTTATACATAATCGTTGTACTTTTGTAATCTAATCAAAGGTCCGGTCAGGTTTATGAGACTAAATCTATTGACTTGAGATGTTACACTCTCTCCATGTTAGGTTGTATTCAGAATAATGTGCCAAAACAGCCAGTGTTTCACTGTACTTTAATGGCCAATTCTTCACTTACTTGCCAGATACTCTTAGGAGACTATGTAAAAAGCATGCTGGTAACTCAACTTTTCTAAAACAGCATAATTCCACTGCTCCCATTTTTTCATAAACGAAATGAGAAATCAGAAATCCCAATAGCTGACTCATTTTTCTGCAGTCTATTCTGTATTCCTTTTTCTTTCCAAAAGAAAATAAAGTCAGGATGTTTAATACCGGTAGAAGAGTTACTGAGAACTTGATTATATTGCCAGCACAGGGAGAATTTATTTTCATCAATCTTAAATATGTATTAATCATTGCATTAACTCCAACCTTCTTTTTTAATGAAATGCCCAGAGCTGGTTGAATGAAGTCTAGTTGGCAGACAATGAACTGATTGCCAACTTTTCCTTCCATCTTAGAGACAAGATATTTTTCATCACTTAGATGTGTGGGTTTATGAAAAGTTGCTACCTTATTGATATTTTTAATGAAATGGGAACATTTAAAAAGTATTGCTTTATGGTAGGAAAGTGTTTTACTAAGAGAGCTGAATCTTGAGATACTGTTGAAGACAAAGCCAATTTCATAGCTGCAAGTGTTGGAGGTTGTCATTTTGGTGAAATGAAGTAAGCACTTTCTAATTTTTGTGATATTCTTTTCTCACCTCCAAAGGCAATGAAATAATCTGCAACTCAGAACTGGAATATCTGTGCAGATTTCAGATACTGCCCTAGTAGTGGTATAGTAACCTTCTGAAATTCCTTAGCCTGCCTTTACCTGGCACTGGAGCTGGCAGTGAGTTTTGCTACTTCTAGAGCAGTGTTTCACAGCTCTTGGCGAGAAGCGCACTGGTCTTGGCCGCTTGTTCCACCCTAGTCTCGGCCTCTGGGCACCAAGGTGTTCAGGATTCTCCTGAGCTCAGCTGTTAAATGAGACCTGTCTTCCTTACTGTTGTTGTTTCCTGCACTGTCTCTGTGGCTCATCTTTCCCTCTGTCCTATCCCCTTAATTGGAGCTTTCTATCCCCAGCATCATCAGAAGGTAGCATTTTATCCCACTCTTGTATGAAGGCGGAAGGAGAGCTGGTAGCAAATAACTGTGAGCAGGAATTTCTTACTCAGTGAGCCATGAAGAAAAGAATATTTTTATCCTTCCTCAGTAGATGCAGTTGGACTTGCAGTTGACTGTAGCTTGTACTGAGGCTATATTATACTCTGAAATTCAAACTTGATCATAGTCCATGATCCACCAGTGTGGGACCTCTATGAGTCAGCACCTCTAACAAACTTGTTCTCCTTCTTATGATTAAAAGACCGTAAGCAGCTGACTTTGTGGAGTGGTATAGTAAAAGCAAGTAACTTGAGGGAAATAAGAGCTAATAAGAAGATCATAATCCTCGCTTTGTCACAAAACTCAGGACTGTTGGGCTCAATCTTACTAGGTTTATAAATGAAATATGGACAGTATGCAGTGAGAGAATAGCAATTACTTGAATTCCAGTGTCATGTCAGGGTTGATTTACAGCATTCTCTTAGGCTTGACTTAGATGACTTCTTCCAAGCTTAATGAAAGCTACAATTCAAAGTGTTAGGCTTTTTTTCTTTTCTTTCCTCCTCTTTTCTATATTGTATGTCTTCAAAAAAGCGTTCTCTACATTTTAGAATGTAGAGACAAAAACAGTGTTTTATTGTGATCTACACTGATTGCAGCATGTTTTCCCTCCACAGCATTTTACACGTGTTTAATGACAGCAGAGAAGCCTATGCAGTGCATTTACTGGGTGAAAAGTCTTATTCTTGCTTGCATATTCATGATTTAGGAGATATATGAGGGCTGAGACATGAGATTGAGACATGTATGCATGTGATCAGGTCACAGGGTAATGTTTCTTATTTTGTTACTTAGATATATATAAAAGAAATGCACTGGATTTTCTGTCCAACAGAGGACTTCCCTCTTGTCAGACAGCAAGTGGTCCAGCCAGTGTGGAAATCCAGGAGAATGCATAGTATTATGCAGAGCTGTGGTTTTGAGACTTTGAAACGAGATCCCTTTTCAGATGTGTCCAGCACATGGTGAAATTACAGGAGTCAAAAGATACCATGGATAAACAAATGTGGTTGGCCAAAAGAACAGGCATTTTCACTTCAGTTGTTTGGTTGGTTTGGGAGAAAAATTGTCCTTAAAAAAAAGAAAAAAAAAAAAAAATCATTTTGGGAGGCCTGACCTTTCCTTTTGCCCTTTCCCTTTTTCTGCTGCCTCTGTCTGTGAGAGAAAAGGACACCATTTCCTCCAAGCTTTCAGGTTAAGTGCGTGCTAGTGACAGGGCCAGTTTCCTATTCCTTGCAGAGGCTGCAGCCTTGTGATTAATACTATAGAAACCAACTGACAATCTGGCTTGTGTGCTGATAGGATGAAGGGACTTCAAGTGCCTTTTTTGTCCCACCTGAGAATGGGTGAGCACTTTACATGCAAATATTCAGGATACTCTGGGCTTTTTGAGTGCTGTGAAAACATATTTTGGAAGTTTAAATTCCTGAGCAATGGATTTTAAAAGCCATCTTTGGACTTCTGAATGCAGTTCCTCAAGGGCAGTAGTGGAAGTCATGAGAATGAAAAGTTGCCTAGATTCTGATGGAAATTACAATGCTTATGCTGCTTAGGACCTTGCATAATATTTGGCTAAAGTGGCTTTGCAAAGGTCAATCTTCCTTGAACACAAGGAAGAAAAAAGTTGTCCTCAAACCCTTTGACCTGATCTTTATTTTAAAGAGGAGTGGTTTATCCCCTGACTGCTTACATTTAATGAAAATGGTTTACAGTAGTGCTCCTGCAGTGCAAGCAGTGCATGCTGCCATTTATACTCTCATGTTATGCAGGCCACCCTACCATCATCATCTGGCTAGAAGCCTGCAACCTTTCCTTTTGGATTTGGCCCTTGGTGCAGTTGTCCCTGCTTCTGTCATTGTAAGATTAAATGTTTGCTCCATCCTTTACAAAAGCTCTGTAACTTTAAATCATTTGTAAATCACAGCTAGTAAGGAATGAAGCTATTTATTATAGGAAGTATTTTGATGGGCAAATGTGATCCCAGCGCTCTAGAAACTGTGGGCACTTTGAGCTGAAATTGAAGTTGCTGGCTCTGACATGGGCCTTGATACATGGGAAGATTTCTTCTCTGGGCCATGCTGTAGCAGCTGTAATCCTTAAACTAGAGCTTTCTCATTATGAAAGAGGGGAGCAGCTCTGATGACTCTGAGCAGACTGAAATTGCTGCCTCTCCTGGGGTCAAAAATTGCCTTTCTCTGGTGACTTTTCAGGCTGCTATAAAAGCCAGCTGTTTGAAGAGTATTTGGAGAAAGCTGAGAGCAAACTTCTCACAGAGACCGAGGGAAGGGAATGAATTTCTGTACATTGTTGCATTCACACTGAAATGGTTTGATTAATGCTGCTGGATTTCACTGTGTTGTATAAAATCATAGAACTGGTTAGCTTGGAAAACATCTTTAAGATCAGAGTCCAACCATTAACCTAGCACTGCCAGGTCCACCACTAAACCATATCCCAGAGTGCCACGTTTACACATCTTTTAAACACCTCCAGGGATGGTGACTCAGCCACTTCCTGGGCAGCCTGTTCCAGTGATTGACCATTGTTTGAATGAAGACATGTTTCCTAATCTCCAATCTAAACCTCCCCTGGCACAACTTGAGGCTATTTCCTCTTGTCCTACTGTTTTTACTTGGGAGAAGAGAGTAACACCCACCTTGCTACAACCTCCTTACAGGCAGTTGCAGAGCAATAAGGTTTCCCCTCAGCCTCCTTTTCTGCAGGCTAAACAACCCCAGTTCCTCAGCTGTTCCTCATAAGAACTGTGCTCTAGACTCTTCACCAGCTTTGCTGCCCTTATTCGGACCTCAGTGTCTGTCTTGTAGTGAGAAGCCCAGAACCAAACACAGTATTCTAAAGTGCTATAACAGCCTAGAATCACAGATATGTGGTTTTAGTTATTTTAATTCTAAATAAATTCTGTAGGCCCTGCATTACTCCATATAAATGGCAGAGGAAGTGATGAGCCTTAACAAGACTGCCTCCTAGCTACAAAATGATAGGTGCAGGTGAGTACAGCTTAGTGCTCAGCTGAATACAGGTACAGATGAGTCAGCAACAGATTTCCAAGTGCTGTTTTATTATGATCTGAGCATCAAGACAAATACTTTTTGTCAGATGTACATTTTGATTTCTATAGAGTGGTAAACTGATATCACCCCCACAGAAGGTCACATCAGCCATCACCACAGAGATGGGCCTCCCTTGTTGTGAAGAAGCCCTGTCTGTAATGCACAGTGCCCTCCTCGCAGACTGTTTCCACTGGGAGATGGGCTCAGAGCACCATGTTCAGAACAAGGTAGCTCTGTATGGATCTAAAAGAAAGTAGCATGATACAGAGAGGGTAGCATGTTAAGACAGTTGATTTCTTGGGTAATGTTTGTCAGATCTGGGTTCCTTTCCTCTGCAGACAAGGAGCAGGTTCTCAGAGGAGCAGCACAGGGAGATATTTTGGCAGAGCTTGCTGGATTTCCATTAATCAAAAGTTGTGGCTACAAGGCTGGATTTCTGTGACTCAGCTGGTGGTTTAACTCACCTCTGCAGCCCTACCCTGAGGGAAGCTTGTGAAAACCAAACTATGAGAAGGAAGGCACACTTCCTGAAACCAGGCACGGTGACATCCCTGTTGTAGCCATGCTATTTTGAATGGTAGACTGTTTTCCCTTTAAATAAAAATGTTAGGGTTTCTTTACTACAAACATTACTCCAATGCTATACAAATCCAACTCCCCTGTGCTGCCCACTGTTTGTATTCACATACATACATAAAGACAAGTGGGTAGAAGACTGTTGAATCCGTGGTTAAGACAAGTGATGCAACACAGAAGCTACTGACTTTGGTGAAGGTCACCACTCTGGAAACACTTGGTACTTCCCACAGTTTACTGTTTTGTCAGATGGTTAGAAAGTGCTTGTTACTGCTTGTGTAACAAATATGTACAGGTATCCTTGTAATTTCCAAAATACGCTAATGGATTATTAACAAATGATTTTTAAGGTGGAACACAGTGCGATCACGCTGTGATTTCAGCTGTCCAATAGAGCATAGTTTAGATACAGTTACTAGTGAGTAGTCTATAGTTCTTGTTTCTGGTAATTAATAGTTTTATAGCAAATGAACAACTCTTTTTTTACTCCAAGTGGAAAACAAAGAATAACCTGATCAAAATATTTCCACTGAACACTGGAACCAGTGCCCAGAGAGATTGTGAGCATCCTTGGAGATGTTCAAAACCCAACCCTGAGCAACCAGCACAGGAATTGCCTTTATTGCTGTTGTTAATGTTGCTATTATTACTATTATTTGATCAGCTTTGGGAGGATTAAAGCTATCCAGCAAATCCAAATATATCTTGGAGTGCAATGGACTGGTATTAACTATTCCATAGTCTGTATTAGTGATGGGCTAATAGCCCAAACCATTTCAGCATGCTCTGCTGGAATGGAGCTTCATGCTACCAGGTCATAAAAATCACTTGTGTCTTTATAACTTTCACTGTGGCATCTTAAAACACTTCATTACCTGAAGTGAGTGGGTGAAAACCCCCGATGTAATCGAGACAGTTATCTGACAGCACTAAAAAGGAACAAGTATCTGGAAGCCACCGGGATCCTCAGGGCCTCATCCAGCAAAGCTGCTCTGCTCCCAGCAGCCACACATACCCAGGGGGGAGAAGATGCAGCGCAGTGCCTTTGGATACACTGACTGAAGGTGAAGCTAACCGCAGGCTGTGTGAGGGCTCGCGCCCTTCCCCCCCTCAGGAGCTCGGCCGCGCTTTGCCCTGAGGAGCCGGCACTGCCCCGTTCGCCCCCCCAGGAGCTGTTCAAGCGCAGCCAGCAGCAGCGGGAGGCATTTGTCCCTCCCAGCGGTCATGCCCTGCACATGAGGTCAGGACGGAGCTCAGCAGCCCCACACAAACCCAAACAAACACGGGCTTCCCGCCGCGCCTGAGGCGGGAAAGCCGGGCAGCCCGCGCTTCGCGCCGCGGGGCACGCTGGGAAGGGTAGTCCCGGGCCCGGCCCTGCTCAGGCCACGGGCGGGCAGAACGAAGGCGCACATCGGTAAAACACTCCTCGCCGTCCCGCTGTGGGACCGGCTGCCGGGTGAGCCCTCCGCCACGTCCGCAGTAAGGCTCGGAGGAGCCGCTCCGGGGTATAGTGATGCCGAGAAGGAACTCGTCCCCGAAGCGGTGCGAGCACGCGCGCAGTGCAGGGCACCCCCCGCCACGGTCCCGCCTCCTCCTGACAGGCGAAGCCATTTTGTCCTGCGGACGGCTGTGTGGCGTCGGGGCTGCGCTGGCAGCGGCGTGCGCTGTGCTCCGCTCCGCAGTGCTGATCCAGCTCTGGGGCAGCGGCACGAGAGGGACGTGGGGCTGTTGGAGCGAGGGCAGAGGAGGCTGCGGAGGTGCTGCGAGGGCTGAGATGGATCAGCCTGGAGAAGAGAAGGCTCCTTCAGGGGAGACCTTGGAGCGGCTGCGGTGCCTGAAGGGGCAGACAGCCTTTCCTTTACCCTTTGAAAGAGGGTGAATTGAGACGAGAGATGAGAGAAAGAACACTCCCTGTGAGGGTGCTGAGGCGCTGGCACAGGGTGCCCCGAGAAGCTGTGGCTGCCCCATCCCTGGCAGTGCTCAAGGCCAGGTTGGACACAGGGGCTTAGAGCAGCCTGCTGCAGTGGAAGGTGTCCCTGCCCGTGGCAGGGGATGGAAGCGGATGAGCTTTAAGGTCCCTTCCAGCACAAACCATTCCTTGCTTCTGTGAAAAAGGGCACTCTGAAAAGAAGTGCATCAGAGCAGTTGCTCTGCTCTCGTTCCTTCTGCTATAGAGGGAAACATTCCAAGAGTGGCAAGGCACAAATGAAAGGGGCTGCTTCCATTACACAGCCCTGCTCGCAACTCCAATAGGTAGCCTCAGAGATGAGACCACGCATCCGCCCTGAGATTTCCCCTTGCAGTTGGGGGCTATGAAGGGGGAGCGTGGAAAACAGAAGTGGGCAATGTGGAAAAGAGGAGGAGGGATTCTATCCATCTTCCAATATCCAGTATCGCAGACTTTGTGTGTCCTTAAGAGCCATTCTGCTGTGTCAGTGTGTTCCAGAAGTCAGCGCAGGGATGCGCTTTGGCAGTGGGAAAAGGCTGTTCTGAAGACTGTTGTGGGAGATCACAAGTGACAAAACTGAGACTTTGTTGTACAGAGCAGTGCATAGCCTTGCTCTCCCTGCACTGGGTGAAGTTCTACAAGCTGGAGCTCTCAGCAGGAAGGATCTGCTTGCTGTTCGTGCCTCCTCATTGCAGTCCTGTCCGCTTTCTCTTCAGTCATCATTAATTTTATTAGACAAATAGGATGTTCTGCAATATATTTTTGGGTTGCAAACAGCTATTGTATTATGGCTAGAAATATCAATTTGACATATTCATGATCCATTTGCCTCTATTCTCATGGTACATTTTATTCCCAGAGTTTGGTAGAATGAGGGGTGGGTGGCCAAAGAGCTGTGGGAGAGAAGAAAGTAGAGGCTCGGAATGGGTGGGAAGCGGAAAAGGGGTGGGAGGCCAACAAGAAACTAGAGGCTGAAAATGGGTGGGATGTTGAAAAGGGGTGGCTGGGTGATGGGTGGGAAGCCAGAAAGGGGTGGGAGGCCGAAAAGAAAGGAGGGATTAAAAATGGGTGAGAGGTTGACAAGGGGTGGAAGGACAGGAATTGCTGGGAGGCTGGAAAGGGATGGGAGGATGAAAAGAAATTTGAGGTGGAGAAGAGGGGGAGGCTGAAAATGGGTGGGAGGTGAAAACCAAAGTCCAAAAGTGGTGGGAGGCCAAGAAGAAATCAGAGGCCAAAAAGGGATGGGAAGCTGAAAAGAAACTTGAGGCTGAAAATTGTTGGGAGGCCAAAAAATGGTGGGAGGCTGAGAAGGGTGGGAGGTCAAGAGCAAATTGGAGGCCAGAAAGGAGTGGGAGGCCGAATAGGGTGGGAGACTGGGAAGGGGTGGGAGGCCAAGAAGAAATTTGAGGCCAAAAAGGTGTGGGAGTCTGGGAAGGGGTGGGAGACCAGGAAGACATCAGAGGCTGAAAAGGGGTGCAAGACCAAAAAGGGGTTGGAGGCCAGAAAGGGATGGGAAGGCTGGTGGAAATGAAAGGAGAGGTTGAAAATGGGTGGGAGGCTAAAAAGAAAATTGAGGCTGAAAAGGGATGGGATGCGCAAATGAGAAGTTGAAAATGGGTGGGAGGCCGAAAAGGAGTGCGAGGTTGGAAAATGGGTGGGAGGCCAAGTAGGTATTAGAGGCTGAAGAAATTGAGGCCATAAAGAGGGAGGAGGCTGAAAGGGGTGGGAAGCCAGAAAGGGTTGGGAGGCCAACATGAAATTAGAAGCTGAAAAGTGGTGGGAGGCCAATAAGGGGTGGGGGGCTGAAAGAGGTAAGAAACCAACAAGAAATTTGAGGCCAAAATGGGGTGGGAGGCCAAGAAGAAATTAGAGGCTGAAAAAAGGTGGGAGGCTGAAAAGGGGTGGCTGTTAATGGGTGGGAGGACAGGGGTGGGAGACCGAAAAGAAAGGGGGGGTGAAAAATGGGTGAGAGGCTGGAAAGGGGTGGAAGGCCAAGAACTGTTGGGAGGCTGGAAAGGGATGGGAGGATGAAAAGTTTGAGGTGGAGAAGGGGGAGAGGTGAAGAACAAATTAAGAGTCCAAAAGGGGTGTCAGGCCAGAGAGGGGTGGGAGGCCAAGGAGAAATCAGAGGCCAAAAAGGAATGGGAAGCTGAAAAGAAATTTGAGGCCCAAGGGAGTGGGAAGCCAAAAAACAGTGGGAGGCCATAAAAGGGTGGGAGGTCAAGGAGACATTGGAGGCCATAAAGGGGTGGGAGACAGAAATGAAAAGGAAGGTTGAAAATGGGTGGGAGGCTGAAAGGGGTGGGAGGCCAACAAGAAACTTGAAGCCAAAAGGGGTGGGAGGCTGATGAGAAAGTAGAAGCTAAACATGGGCGGGAAGCTGAAATGGGTGGGAGATTGAAAGGGGTGGGAGGCCAACATGAAATGAGTGAGTAAAAAGTAGTGGGAAGTTGAAAAGGGATGGGGGGCCAAAAAGCAGTGGGAGGCTGAAAGGGGTGGGAGGCCAAAAAGACACTTGAGACAGAAAAGGAGTGGGAGGTTAATGCAACATAGGGAATGAAAATGGGTGGGAGGCCAAGAACTAAGCGGCCAAAAAGGGGTGGGAGGCCTGAAAGGGGTGGGAGACTGGGAAAGAGTGAAAAACTAAAGAAATAGAGGTTGAAAAGGGGTGGAAGGCCAAAAAGGGGTTGGTGGCTGGAAAGGGATGGGAAACTGAAAAGAAATTAGAGGCCGAAAGGGGTGGGTGGTGGAAATGAAAGGAGAGGTTGAAAAATGGGTGGAAAGCTGAAATGGGTGGGAGTCCAAGAAAAAATCAGAGGCCAGAAACGGTGGGAGGCTGGAAAGGGGTGGGAGGCCGGAAAGGGGTGGGAGGCCAAGAAGAAATTAGAGACCAAAAAGAAGTGGGAGGCTAAAAAGGAAATTGAGGCTAAAAAAGTGATGGGAGGTGGGAATGAAAGCAAAAGTTGAAAATGGGTGGGAGGCTAAAGAGGTTTGGAAGTCTTAAAGGAAATTTGAGGCCTGAAAGGGGTAGGGGATGGAAATGAAAGAAGGAGAAAAGGGGTGGGAGGCCGAACAGGAATTTTGGCCCAAAAAGGGGTGGGAGGCCAAAAGCAAAGGCCAGAAAGCAGTGGAAGGCTGAAATGGAACTTGAGACTGAAAAGGGATGGGAGGCCAAGAAACAGTGGAAGGCTAAAAGGGGTGGGAGGACAAAAAGAAACTTGAGGCAGAAAAGGAGTGGGAGGCTGAGGAGAATGTAGGGGATGAAAAGGGGTGGGAGGGCAAGAAGAAATTAGAGGCTGAAAAGGAGTGGAAGGCCAAAAAGGGATTGGAGACCGGAAAGAGATGGGAAGCTGAAAAGAAATTAGAGGCCAAAAAGGGGAGGGAGGAGGAAATGAGAGGAGAGGTTGAAAATGGGTGGGAGACTGAAAAGGAGTGCAAGGCTGGAAAATGGGTGGGAGGCCAAGTAGATATTAGAGGCCGAAGAAATTGAGGCCATAAAGAGGTGGGAGGCAAAAATGAAACAGTATAAAAATAGGGAGGAGGCTGAAAGGGGTGGGAAGCCAGAAAGGGCTGGGAGGCCAGCATGAAATTAGAAGCTGAAAAGTGGTGGGAGGCCAATAAGGGACAGGGGGCTGAAAAGGGATGAGAAGCCAACAGGAAATTTGAGGCCAAAAAGGGGTGGGAGACCAACCGGAAAGTAGAGGCTGGAAAAAGATGGGAGGCTGAAAAGGAGTGGCTGTTAATGGGGGGGAAGACAGAAAGGGGTGGGAGACCGAAAAGAAAGGGGAGGTTGAAAATGGGTGAGAGGCTGAAAAGGGGGTTGGAGAACAAGAACTGTTGGGAGGCTGGAAAAGGATGGGAGGATAAAAAGAAGTTTGAGGTGGAGAAGGGCGGGAGGCAGAAAATGGGTTGGAGGTGAAGAACAAATTAGACTCCAAAAGGGGTGGGAGGCCAAGGAGAAATCAGAGGCCAAAAAGGGATGGGAAACTGAAAAGAAATTTGAGGCGGAAAGAAGTGGGAGGCCAAAAGATGGTGGGAAGTAGAGATGGGTGGGAGGGCAAAACCAGATTTTAGGCCAGAAAGGGGTGGGAGGCTGGAAAGGAGTGTGAGGCCAAGAAGAAATTGGAGGCCACAAAGGGGTGGGAGACAGAAATAAAAAGGGAGGTTGGAAATAGGTGGGAGGCTGAAAAGGGGTGGGAGATCAACAAGAAACTTGAAGCCAAAAAGGGGTGGGAGGCTGATGAGAAAGTAGAGGCTAAAAATGGGAGGGACGTTGAAAAGGGGGGGGACTGAAAAGGAATGGGAGGGCAAAAACTGGTGTGAGGCCAAGAAGAAAGTGGCGACTGAAAAGCGGTGGGATGCTGAAAAGAAATTTGAGGCTGAAAAGGGGTGGGAGGTGGAAATGAGAGATTGAAAACGGGTGGGAGGCCGGAAAGGGTTTGGAGGTCGAAAAAGAGAACAAGGCTGGAAAATGGGTGGGAGGCCAAGAAGAAATTAGAGGCCAAAAAGGGGGTGAGGGGCTGAAAAGGGGTGGGAAGTAAAAAAGAAATCGAGGCCATAAAGAGGTGGGAGGCAAAACTAGAAGAGATTGGAAGTAGGTGGGAGGCTGAAAAGGGGTGGGAAGCCAGAAAGGTTTGGGAGGCCAACATGAAATTAGAAGCTGAAAAGGGGTGCCTGGTAATGGGTGGGAAGAGAAAAAGAGGTGGGAGGCCAAGAAGAAAGGGGGGAGTTCAAAAGGGAGAGAGGCTTGAAAGGGGTGGGAGGCCAAGAATTGCTGGGAGGCTGGAAAGGGATGGGAGGATGAAAAGAAATGTGAGGTGAAGACAGGTGGGAGGCTGAAAATGGGATGGAGGCAAAGAACAAATCAGACTCCAGAAGTTGTGGAAGGCCATAGAGGGGTGGGAAACCAAGAAGAAATGCAGACCAAAACGGGATGGGAAGGTGAAAAGAAATTTGAAGTCAAAAGGAGCGGGAGGCCAAAAAACAGAGGGAGGCTGAGAGGGGTGGGAGGCCAAGAACAGATTTTAGGCCAGAAAGGGGTGGGAGGCCAAAAAGGGTGTGAGACTGGAAAGGGGTGGGAGGCCAAGAAGAAAGTTGAGGCCATAAAGGGGTGGGTGGGAGAAATGAAAAGGGAGGTTGAAAATGGGTGGGAGGCTAAAAAGGGGTGGGAGAGCAACATGAAATAAGAGGCTGAAAAGTGGTGGGAGGCTGAAAGGGTTGGGAGGACGAAAAGAAACTTGAGGCAGAAAAGGAGTGGGAGGCTAAGGAGAATGTAGAGGCTGAAAATGGGTGGGAGGCCAGGAAGAAATTGGAGGCCTGAAAGGGGTGGGAAACTGGGAAAGGGTGGGAGACCAAGAAGAAATTAGAGGTTGAAAAGGGGTGGAAGGCCAAAAAGGGGTTGGAGGCTGAAAGGGATGAGAAGCTGAAAAGAAATTAGAGGCCAAAAAGGGGTGGGAGGTGGAAATGAAAGGTTGAAAATGGGTGAAATGGATGGGAGTCCAAGAGCAAATCAGAGGTCAGAAATGGTGGGAGGCTGGAAAGGGGTGGGAGGGTAAACAGAAATTTGGGGTCAAAAAGGAGTGGGAGGCCAAAAAGGGGTGGGAGAGTGAAATGGGTGGAAGACCAAAAAGAAATTAGGCTGAAAAGGGGTGGAAGTCCAAACATGGATGGAAGCTGAAAAGAAATTGGAGGCTGTAAAGGGACAGGAGGCAGAAAGGAAAGGAGGGGTTGAAAATGGGTGGGGAGGTTAAAAAGGGGTGGGATGGCAAGAACAAATTAGAGGCCAGAAAGGGGTTGGAGGCTGAAAAGATATTTGAGGCCAAAAAGGGGTGGGAGGCTCATGAGAATGTAGAGGTTGAAAATGGGTGGGAGGCCAAGAAGAAATTAGAGGCAGAAAAGTGGTGGGAGCGTGAAAAGGATCTTTAAGGTCGCTTCAACCCAAACCATTCTATGGTTCCATATGAGTGCTTGGGAGAAGGAAACAGCAGCTCCCATCAGTGTGAAGTTCCATCAGATCTCTTTGAACAAGGTGGTGTTGATGTAGGAGTTGTGGCTTTACGTTTTAGGTCCCCAGCCGCGTGAATGCTCAGGCTCATGTGTGCTTCCAGCCTTATTATCCCTTTTACCCCTATGGATGCAGGCACTCTACATGTGGGCACAAGGAGAGGTAAGTGATTATGCATTGGGTTTATGGTACTGCCTGAGTGCCAGTTTGGCACTTCTTCTAACACAAGGAAAAAGCAACTTTTCCTTAAATACAAAGTCCTAACTCTTTTAATTGAGATTTAAAATGATATATTCATTACACATTGAATCATACGATCACAGACTGGTTAGGGTTGGAAGGGTTCTCATGCTCATCTAGTTCCAGCCCCTTGCCGTAGGCAGGGATGCCTTCCACTAGAGCAGATTGCTGCAAGCCATCTAAATCAAATACTTGATTCCCAGTTCCTGGGTCACCCCATGCTGATTGTCTGGCCTTTGTAATTAATCAGGGAACAGCAAGAAGCAGGTTTCCTCTCTTCTTCCTTCTAGCTGCAAATAGGAAACCATTTGCAAGCAAATTATTATTGAGAAAATCGTGTGAGTTGTGTATAATAAATGGATTTAATGATATGTGTAGACAATCACAAACAAGAAGAAAAACTAAGTGCATAGATGATTTCTTACTAATGATTTGCTCTGTGCTGGTGCTTGCTGGTACTCCATGGGGATTTTGAGGATCAATTAATAAAGGTTCAAATAGGATCTTGAATAATGTGTTGGGCTCGAAAGCACAGATGTTAGCTGAGGCTTCTGCTGTGAGTTGCTCTTGAGTGTCAGATCTTTACAGTTCATTTCATAAGTGTCCATTAACTTTGGATTTATAATTATTTGCTATGTAAACCTCTAACTCTTTAATGTCACCTTCATTTCACATGCTAATAGCTGCCTGCTTCGCTCTGATTTGTGGGGATAGTTTTGACTTTAATGAAGATTTGAGTGTTTACGTGAATAAACATTGGAGAGAATAAATCCAGTGGCCAGTCTCAAACACAGTATATTTTCGAGCCAGAAGAGACCATTTGAATAATAGATGTGTAAATCAGGCCATTTTATACCTTCCAAGTAGTTCTGGCAGTGAAGGGAATGCATTTTTGTCTCACCACACAGGTGAGTGCTCCTGAGTTCAATAATGTGTTGAATAAGAGCGTCACTTTTGGAGAGCATCCCGTCTCTATGAAGAGACTCCAGGTGATGGTAAATGCATCCCTTTCCTTTGCAAAGTGTGCTAATGTTTGTTCTCCACTGGTGCAAAGTGAGGGTATAGTTCCTATTGAAAGTGGTTTTTAGTATCATTATTAGCTAGCTTTTCATAGCCCCCCCCCAAAAAAAAAAATCAAGAGGGCTCCTTTTGGCTCTCCATCACATTCACAGCTCCCACAGCAGAAGGTCTAGTGAGTAAATATAAAGTAACAGCCTTTCTAAGCAGGCTATTTACTTGGTTCTTTGCAATGGCTCTGAATGAGTCATTAAGGCCTGTTGTGTAAATATAGGATTATGGGCTGTTTAAACACATGCTGTTCACTTGCTCTGCCATTATGGCCATCTCTTCCTAGTGAGCTCCTACTGACAGACTCTTTGTTAATCCTTCTTTCATAAGAAAGACAGCAGTGGCTCTCTGCTCCTTGCTTTGCCATCCACCTGTGTGTAGCAGCCTCAAGAGTGCTAATGGGAGAGCTCTGCTTCTTTGGCTGAGCACATGCAGAATTTGTGGTCCTCCTGGGGTTAAAATGATCATGGCGTGAGGGTTGCATTTTGGCATCCCACTAAGGTGACTTCATTAGGCTTAAGCAAGGTCCTCGTGCCTCTCGCCCAGTCTTTTTGAGGATGCTAATGGAGTTTTCTACCAATTTATATGAGGATAAGGGTAATTTCCAATGACCACAGTACAGTATTTATCTAGCCTGGGAAGGACCCCATGTGCTGCTTGCCCTGGGAAAGGCTACATGCTAAAATACCTCCAGTCACCTGAGTACATCACTTCCATATCTTCACTCTGCTCCTGGAGCAGTGCTGAGTTTCCTGAGCGCAGGGCAAGATGCAGCCCAGCAGATCCAGCTTTTCAGTGCTTCAGGTCTCATTTCAGCAGGAATGCTAAGGCTTCTGCTTCACAGGAGCCCCTCACATCTTAATAATGATCAGATACTGGGCTTCCAAAAAGACATGCCAAGTCTGAGCCTGGGGCTGACTCCAAAGTCTGCTGAATTCCAATGGAATATTACCAGTGATTTGGCTTACATGCTCTACGGTTTGACAGGCAGGAGAGAGGGGCTGATTGCTCCTTGCACTCCTACGGGTGTAAATCATCTCAAAGGGGAAGAGAAGATAAAGCCATGATCGTCCTACTTTCCACATCGGTCTTTTGACCTGGTAACAAACAGCGTCCCTTCTCCTCAGGACAGCTAGGGTAGTTTGTGCCTCATGTGGGGCTGTCTCCTGATATCCTCTGCGTCAGCCCAGCTGGGGATGGCAGTATAGGCGTTAGGGGGTTTTAGTCTTCAGTATGCTGAAGGATGATGAACTAACTAGTAACCCTTGATGTTACACCTGATTTTACTTGTGTCCAGAGAGGCCACTTTCTTTTATGGCTCTAATTTAGCAAGGCTACAAATGCCAAGCCACAAAAGGTCCTGGTACTACAGAGAGCTTTGCTTAAAAGATAGCAATTAATAATCCCACTGCTTTTCCAATTCCTTCTTTACGTTTTTATGTCCCTTATTGTGTTTCCTTGGCAGATACTTTAAGGCTTTTGTCTTACAGGTCTTGAGCCATTTGAGATCTCTGTGGCATAAAAATACATCAAGCCACAAGCTCAGAAATGGCACAGGCCTTGTTAGTTAGTGGCTGCACAGTCCATGTCATCTGTTTGTGCTTCTTTTTCTATTTCTGGTGGCTGGAAGCGTGGGTGGAGGGTGGAGTATTTGAGCTAATAGACTAGGTAGCTGAACATGGCAACATCTAGCCTCAGCTTCAGTTGCTTTGGGCAGCCTTCTGCAGAGCTGATGAGCATGATTTGTCCATGGAAAAGCCGTGGTCTTTTCTGGGATTTTAGAAATAAGGGAGTTTTTCCTTAGGAAAGAAACAGGTGTAAATTTATAAAGTCTGAATGTTGCTTGGGTGAGATAAAATTCTTACTTTCATGGTACCTGCTAGAAGACTTCTAACAGCAAAACATGCTCAGGATGTCACCTTAGCATCACAGCCTGAGGGTGGATATGGAAGTGGATATGACCACCTTCAGGTTTTGAACAACCTGCAGATGTCTTGCACGGGTTCCAGGCTGCTGTATAAACCTCAGGCTCAGCTGGTGTCCCTCACAAGCCATGAGCACAGTAGCTGCAGTTGTTCCAGTGCAAGATGCCCCTTGAAGCTCTGTGAAGAACTTGTTGGGAAGATACTGAAATCTCCCTCTAATGCACTTGCTTGTTTAAAACTCAGCCTGCCTCTGTCAGCCTCTTCACTGGTGTTTGGAGCAGATCTGATGTCTGGCTGGACTTCTCACTTGAGCTCAGGGGCATCTCAAGGAACATGCTCTCTAGCCAGCCAGCTACCAGCACGCTTTGTGTCATTGCGAGACCTGACCGCGTTCCGGCAATTAAAGGCATCTTTGTGGCTAATACTGAAGTTCCATCCCAAGATCTAATCAAGCTCTTGAAAACAGCTCATCAATTTTACAAGGGAGGAACAGCTGGAGTTGGCATCAGGGAGTGCTGTTGTTTTGGCTCGCAGATACAGTAATTCCCTAGTAATAACCCCCTCCCTAAAAACATCTGTTACGCACGTGCTAGTTCTGTGAATGTGTTTCTAGGGGTTTTTTTCCTGTCTTTCTCCCCCCCCTTCCATGGTTTTTGTGGGTGTTTTGAGTGTGGGTGATAGTTTTGGAGCAGAAATGGTTTTTAGTTGTTTCATTTTAAAAGCAAAAGGGAAAGAAAAGGCGATTTCTTTCTCTCCATTGTGTTCTCAATCATTTCTGACCCTAAGAAACAAATGTACAAAAAACCAAGCGAACAAAAGAAAAGCCATGAAAGCTTTGATCTGCAGCAAAGAAAACTCTCTGGTATTTAAAGAAGCAGCAAAACAAGGAGAGCTCTTTCTATGTATACTTAACTGATCAGAACATAACTTCTTCTGTCATTCTGAGTGCTGCGTTTGGAGCTGCGGCTGCAGAAGCTGTCTTTATGGATAGGAAAAGTAAGAACCTACCTATTTGAGGAAGAAGCTAGAGGTGGCAAAATAAAAGCCATTCTGAAGGATCCTATTTCTTATTTGGAGACATTAATTCTCAAGACAGTGATTTTGCGTGTTATTAGGGAGCAAGGGGATTGGAAAGAGTTCATAACAAAGTAGATGGCTTCCTGCTGAGGATATAGTTCCATAGGCCCTATCTGGAGATCCTTGTATCCATGGATAAGTCAGGGAGCTGCTACACAGACAAAGGGCTCTACTCAAGGAAAAGGACAAGCAGCACTTCACATGGAGGTACAGCATGATCCAATGGAAAGGGCGTTAGTTAGGGGCTCCAGGCTGCTGGGATCTCATCCCAACAGGAGCCCTGGCTGTCTGGGTTATACTGGCTTTCACATTCTTTCCCTGGGTGCAAAATAGAGAGGCTGATCCCAATTCACCTTCCAAAAGTGCTGTGAAAGCCATAGATGAAAAGTGCCAGGGCAACGTTGAGCAATATTAATGACCACGAAGCCACAAAGTACTCCAAATAGAAGATGCTAAAAAGTACAAAGTGCTATTCTATTTTTATGAAAAATGTCACAGACAGGTCCTCTCCTCCCTTTCATTGAATGCATCCAACTTCCTTCCTCACGGCTGGAAATTGAATTACTTGCAGTGTTTTGTGCTGGAACTCTTTATTATATTCTAAAAGGAAAAAAAAAACACTAATAATATAGATCTGATAATTAAATTGCCACCAGAAGGTGATAAGTCATGAATGGAACAAACAAAGAGAAGAAAAGGGAAGAGGAATACAAAGAAATGTATTATAGGACCAGCATATGGAATATTAAAAGGAATAAAGCAAACGTAACCCTGATAAAAAAGTCAAAGTAATGACTTTGACAGTTTATGTTCAAGGCACCATCTGGGCAAAGAAATGGGGTTGCGATTGCTGGTGTAACTCTTGCCCTTCTGAGCTTCTGGGCACAGTTTTCCTATGGTTTGCTTTATCAGAACTTCCCACTTCACTAAGGCTACCTACTGCCTGAAAGTATCTTGTAGCTACAGAGTTCAAGGTGCTCTATTTCTGTGTCTTTTCCTTTATTCAGTTTTTCTTCTGCCTTTGTGGGAGAAGGAAGGGTTAAGGGCTGATGGGATGCTCTGAGCTGTGTTCAGTGAGCTTTCAGGCACTGCTGCAGGTGATATAAGGGCAAAGGCAGGAGAATGTGGGGATGCTGGCTTGGGTTGAGGGGTGTCTTGCTGTTATGCCTTGGGGAAGGGCAGCGTGGTGGTCCTAGGGGGGACTTTGAGGGTCACATCGTTGCTTCTGGGCAGGCTGTGCTTATAGAGACATCTGGCTCTGGACTCCTGTGATAGCTTTCATAGGGCTGGTAGGACAGGGGGAAGCGATGCCTGGTTCATACCATATGTAAGAGCAACTTCAGGGTAGTGCTGATCTTCCTGGCTGGAACTATGCTAGGATTCTGCCCTATGAGCTGGGGCAGGAGGATATGCTGGTTTTGCTCCCTTTTGAGTCTGGAGCAATCCCTTTGTGCCTTGAGACACAGCAGCCAATATTGCAAAGCTTATTTTCCAGCTCTGAGTCCTTTGCAGGTGTTCCCATTAAGTTAGGCTCCTTAGCTGACTGCTTTAGGGCCTATGTCTTGTTCCTTTAGTCTTCTTAATCTTACTACTTGAGGCTTCTTAACCACAGCAGAAATCAGGCAGGAAGAGGGATCTGGTGTTAAGGATTATTCAGATGACAAGAAGCTGCATGGAGCCCCATTCATTGAGATATTTTCATCTGAAAGCTTATGGAAGTGGCTAGAAGTAACCATTCAAATGCTTCCTGTTCCTTAGATAAGCCCTGTAACTCACCCAGGGTTATAAAGCAAATCAGTGGTGATGAGCAAAGTCTAGACTTCAGTTTTCTGGATCCATTAGGATTTTGTGCCTCTGCTTGATAGGTGAATGCAAAGTGGAAGTCACCAGGGTGTGGGGCTTTCCTTGTGCTTGAGATTTGGGAATGGAAGCCAGGAGGATGAGACTTAACCATGACAGAAACCACAGGAGAGCCTGCAGTGACGGGTTGGGTTAACTAAACCAGACTGCAAGGCTGGCCTTGCTTTGGTCATGGATGACTGATGTAGTTCTTTCCGACAGTAAATGCTGCAAATGGCTGTTTGCCGAGACACAGTGATCATTTCCAAGTGCATCTCCTTCCTCTTGTGCTGAGATGTTACTTTGCCGGCATATGAGAAAGGCACAAAGCATTCAGACTGGGTGATTTTAGAACAACAGTTTCTCTTGGTCGTCATCCTGACCTGAGCAAAGTAAAAAGGCACTAAATTCTGTAAGGCAAAGGAGGGAATAGCAAGGGAGAAAGAGGAAAGCACCTTCCCTAAAGTGCCTGTGAGGGATTTGGTCCTTTGAAACCTATCTATTGAAAGGAGCTATAGCCCTGGGAGGGAGGGGGGGAATCTGTTTGTGCCTATACACTGTGCCAAATATCCAGGAACTTGGATGCAGGAGGAGGTGAAATTGTTCATATTTATGTAGCGACTGCAAAGCACAAAACACCATTTGTTTTCCTTATTGCTGAGACTTTGAAGCCCAGTGTGGGTTCTGGTACAGCCTTTGCAGCACACTGTGTGCTGCCTCACGCTGTTCCCCTCTGGGGTTTCAGTAGGGAGCTGGAGGTGGGATGAGCCTGGGCCCCCTGGCAGGAGGGGTGATGTCAGCAGTGGGATGCTCACTGCCTTTGGGTACCAGTATGCTCCAGCCATTGTGCTGCCTGCGATGCACACCCAACATAGGGCAGCTCATTTCATGCGTGTGTTCTCTTGCTGGCTACAGTGGTCCCAGCCCGAATTGCCACACTGCAACGGTTGCATGGAGATGTCCGTGCTCAGCCCAATCCCTCCCAGCTCTTTTGTCCGAACAGTTGTTCTGCTAGCTGTCACTGAGGGGTATGCAGCAGCAGACCTTAATAAGAATTTACAGACCTCGAATTGCACTGGGCTTTGCCTGCCTTAGAAAGTTATTTAACTGGGTCTTGGTCCAGCCTGGCATAGAACTGAATGGTATTGTTTGGGTGGCTTTGGAAGAATGGAGACAACTTTTGTTGCAATTCTTTGGTGAGGTTTGGAAGTGTAAAACACTTGGGGGCTTGCAGGGGAAAGGTACTTGAATGGTTACTTGCATTTCAGGTACAGCACGGTGCATCTGTCTAAGTTGTGATGTAGCTCTGTGCTTCAGGTCAGGGATAGGTACTAAAGAAAGCAATGTTAGAAGCCCTTATGCACATCAATTGTACATAAATATATGTGAGTAAAGACTGCAGATCAGTGTGGGGAACATCAGAGGAGGCTGCAGTGGTAGAAATGCCATTTTGAACCTGTCAGTCTGAGCTTGCTCACCTCAGCGGTGAGGAGTTCTGTATCTCACAGCACAGAAGTTACTGAAGTAATTTGTGCTGGCAAACAGGCAGTGCAGAAATAACAATAACAAGGGAAGAGAAGCAGTTGGTCTGGCTTCTCACTGACAGTTGCAAGTGCTAATACATCTAATGATAAGTCTGAAATATACACAGAAGGGAAAAAATGTGCCTGCTTTGTTTATTTTGGAGAAGAGTTAAACTCTGAAATCCTGTGCTGTAATTGCAGAGTGGTATTCTGTTCTAAAGGACTACAAACTCAAGGACACTGGATAACCTCGCTGCGCACTAGTATCAGTAAAGTGTTAAAAAAGAAAAGGTTGAGGGGACAGGAGGGTTTGCTTTACAATGGAAAATGAAGGTAAGTTGCTGCAGTTTGCTTAATCAATGGCAGGTTTGCAGATGGGGGAGTCTACAGACACTAGAAGAGTGTACCCATGAAGCAGAGAATTACTTGGCATAGTAAGGGGAGGGATGGAGGGAGCTCAAATGGGAGTTTAGGTGGTATAGCTTGGAAAAATTTCCTGACATGGAGATTTATGAGTCTGATAATGTCCTGAGGGATGCGGTGTGAACTTTATCACTTGAAATATTTCAAGCAAGACTTGAAGAGAAGTATTAAACATACAGTATGCTTCTGCAGTAAAAGAAAATGTCCAAGGTCTTTTGCAGTATCGCACAGTCTATATGTGGATATCTCAGGATATATTCCTATCAGGTACTGAAGGTGCATTTGGGCCTTGCCAGGACTTGGGCTCAGATGGGAGAGCTTTAACAGAATTTGGTGTCCTGTGGGAGACTGAGCTTCTTCCTCAGAAACAGTAGATAGAATCATAGAATAGTCAGGGTTGGAAAGGACCTTAATATCATCTAGTTCCAACCCCCCTGCCATGGGCAGGGACGCCTCCCACTAAACCATGCCACCCGAGGTTGCAGAGTCTTGTGGATAGCCCATGTCCCATATGACACAGTAGAGCTCCCTTTTCTTCCTCAGTGTGTGATTTGCTAGAGTGGTACATCGCCTGGTGTAGCCTGAACAAAGGGACTGGGGGTGAATATGATCAACTCTCCCTGATTAATGCTGGATTCGCACTGTCCTTCAACGCTCATACTGCAGTCAAAGCGGGTGGCTCTAGGTTGTGGAGATACACCAAAGGTAGGTCAGTGTAGCTGATTCACATCCACTTGTGGTTCTGCGCCTCAGCCCCCGACCTTCTGCCCTTTATCAGCAGAAGTTGATCCTGCCATCATCTTTTGGGTCTTAACTCGGTAGCATTTGACACAACTGGAGTTTGCTTAACCTCTTTAGTTGGCTGAGCTAATAACACAGCTCTTTGTAACTTTGAGTAGATGCTTCTTTCTTAGGCTGCTTCTGTTATATTCAGCCGATCTCATCTGAGTCATGCTGCAAGTTAATTTCTTTCCCAAGTCATTCTCTGTACCTTGGCTTATTTACGGGCAGTTGCCTTTTCCCATATTCCCTCCTGCTGGTGCATTGCTGTTAGCCCTTTGTTTGAGCTATGCTGTTTGTACATTTGTTCTGCAGATCTCTGATAATATGTATTTAGAAAATCTGCCTCTCTGTTAATCAGCAAATTTTGTGAACATGACCATACCTCCCCCTGTCATGGTTGTTTTTGTATGTGCAACATACTCACAGACTTTCTTTACCAGAAGTAATTACATTGATTGTTACAGCCCTTTGTCTTTTCAGCTTATCTCAACAATCAAAACACAAGAAGAACAAAAAACAAGTTTCAGCTAAAAAAAGCTGTTTAAAAAGGCTCTTTTTATTTAACAAATCTTCCTTCTTTGAGCCTGCACTTCAAATTTTGCATATGATGTATGCTTGATAGGAAGGCAAAACAAGCTGTACGCTGCTGTTTTATGTAGAGGCAACAAAACCATGACAGAAATTCTGAATGCAGTATTTATATTATCGATGACAGTCTAATTGAAAGAGCACAGCTGGATTTTCAGATCGTTCTGCAGAGATCTAAATTACTATATAGATTTTGAAACAGCGGAGAGTCAGCTGCTCTCTCTTTTTGCCTTTCCTGTTGTATTTATGTGTTGATCTAGGTTTCTCAGTCTTCTACACTGTTCTTTCTGTTTTATTCCTGGGATTAGATATGAGGGGATAAGGAATGAGAACGGGTATCAATGACAACATCCATGTACACAGCCTTCAGGAGGCATCTGGAGGCATCGTCACTGTAAACACCATTTACAAAGTTTTTTAGCGGTGTCGCAGACCGCACCAAGATCGGCTGCAGAGGATATTGAGGGGAGGAAGAGAATAACTTGTAGAACAGTAGTTGTATACGTGACTTCTGCGGTTTCAGCTTAGCACAGACTCAATTTTTAGGTGCCTTCCCAACTTTCTTTAGATTGAACTTGATATTCTTTTCCTCTGTAAAGGCTAATATGTAGGCTTTTGATTTCAAGTTTAATTCTTGTTGAGGGTTTTAGAACACATGCCCTTTTCTCTCACACCCACATTCCTGTGACTCAGTGATGGCTAAGCACATTTTCAAGTATCTAAGAGTTTACTCATCTATTATGGGTGTTTATCTGCTTTGAAAGTCTAGCCTGCAATGGAGAGAAGAACACTGTTTAACTAACACTTGTTTCTTGCTGACATATAAGTAGGCCATAATGTGCATATGCATCTGCAGGGTAAAATCCATTTTATCCCACCTGCAAACCTACTTCTGCAATGTTTTGTTGATCTGAGTTGTAGAATGCTTTGCTAATTCACCTGTTTCTTATGGTGTTTATGTGTCACCAGCAGGAGAAAAAAACACTGTTATGCTTTGGTTTGGGTTTTGTTTTGGTGGTGCTTGTTGTTTGTTCTGAAGGCTCTATGCTCTTTTCTCCTCTGTGTTAGGCTATTTGTCTCCTTAGCCTTGATGTGTATTTTTTGTTGGCTTTTTAATGACTGTTTAGATTTAATTTCAGCATCAGATTGTTTCTAAATGGTTTCTTTAGAACTCTGTCCCTGAGGCCATTTTTTAAGGCTGTTATTAAAAAGAAGTGGCTTTTCTGAGCCGTAGGTTTACTTTATTGTTTTGATCTTTGTCCACACCCCAGTTTCTGGGATAAGGCTCTGGTCCAGCAATTTAAAGCGGGGAGAAGAAAACCATGTAAGTAGATGCTGCAGCCCGGTATCCACTGGCTGTTCCTACGTTTTTTTGTTCCTACAAAGTGTCTAAAAAGAGAGGAATCTTCAGAATGATTTTTGTGGACAGACAGCATGTTATGAGTGGGACTGAGGCTCTCCTTGAGGTTAGGCTTGCCTGCTGCTCATGGCTACAAAAGCTATTGCATCTTGGCTGCCCACAGCCGCTGTGTGTAAGTGGGCTAAGTTGGAAAGCCTTCTGGTGGCATGGACCCCTTCCAGCAGGTCACAGTGCAGTATCCATTATAAGGCAAGACAACAAATAGGAAGGAAATTATCTGGGTGCTCCCCTTGAGGGAGGAGGTGATGCTTTAGGTTAACAATGCAGCAAAAACTGTTCTGAAGAAAGAAGCGCTGGCTTGGAAATCTCCATTGTTACACGGGCAATTGTATGCTCCTTCCGCTGTCGCTGTCAGTTATCAGTGCAGTGAACAACCACTTTGTGTTGTCTCAGTATGGCACACTGTAAGCTGCTGTGATTCAGGAGCTGTAACATAAGCAATTCTGACACCTGTGCAGGAAAGATTGGGCTGTTATATGACATGCCAACCTGCATACCTGTTCCTGCTTCTTGACCAGAGCCCAGAATTTACTTTAAACCATCAGCCATGTCCATGTCAATTTTGGCTTTTTACAGACAAGGAAATAAAACCAGTGGGATGCAGGGAAAAGAGCAGCTCATCTGGCTAAAATCTTATTTGCATTGCCTACTGTTGTGCCTTGTGGTCAGTCATTCCTTCCTGGTTTTCTACTAGTGTGAGTGGGATAGTGCAGTGAAGAAATGTATCCTGTGGAATAGATACGATGCACTTGAGAGGCTGAAGACAGTCATGTCACCAACCTGCTAATAAATCACAATGCTTCCTAGAAGGCCATACGCCAAGTAGTGTTGGCCAAATGTATTCCCTGTGCCACCCTATTGACTTCAGTGGACTTGCTCCAGAGAGAGATTTGGCTCCTCTCCCTTGGACAGCTGCTGGAAGGGAATGTTTTTATTTAACTTTCGGCAAGGCTTGTGACTTCGCTGTGGTGCAGTTTACGCCTTTCCCTTCTGACGTACACTTTAAATTATCCTGAATAAATCCAAATTGGAGCAAGTATCTTGGAGTGCAGATAACTACAATAGAAGTCATAGCTTTGATCTGTACCAACCTTGCATTGGAAGCAGGGGATGAAGCCCTCCAAAAATAAATTAACAGATATTCAACAAAGTAAATAAATTATGCCTGAGCATTTTGATATCTTTAGTGTGTGACATAAATCATTCACCACCGTTCCCTGTACAATATATATTTTTAAATGGCTTTTCCACAGAGATACCCTGTTATTTGTTTCCAGTGAATATAGGTATAGATGACAGTATATTACTCTGAGGTAACTCGTTGAAACTCTCTTCTCAGCAACTAATTGTCACCAGTAGTAATATTAATAGTAGTACTGTTTACTGCACACTGCAGAACAGTTACATTCTGGATTTCTTTTAGGGCTTGTGTCACTAATGAATCCGTGAATATAATAACAGAAGCATCTCTTTCTTTTGGAGAGATGACCTGCCAGTGTAACACTCTTCTCAGATGGAAGGACCATCTCCAGATCCTCGCTCCCCAAGAGCAATGAGTAGGGCTTTTGGTAGGGTCGGCAGGAATGGGTTTTCATGAAACCTGTCTGTGAGGACATTTTCAATGTATCATGGCAAATGCTTGGTTGCTCCTAACTCGGAGTGCATCTGCACTGCTCTAATTCTGATCAGGATGCCAAATTCATCAGAAACGATCCATAAATGCAAGGTCAATGCAGACAGCAGCGTGTGCATTGAGCACACCTCAGGGCTTCAGAGTGGATTTTAAAACTCCACTGGGGCCATGGATGAAAATCCTTCTACTCCAGGTCTTGAATCAACTTTGGTGCCTGTCCTGTAGCCAGACCTAGCTCCTCACTGCTCAGCAGTAACCTGAAGTGTGCTAGAAAGGAGAAAAGTAGCTCCCTGGGTCTGACAGTGAGCAGACTGTTCTTGGATAGAACATCCCTGAGGTTTGGGGGCTGGAGAGGAGGGGGCAGTGGGAGCAGAATAACACGGTGGGTGTTTGCACTCTCTGTTATTCTCACTTGCCTTGGTTGGCTCAGCTCTGGGAGAGCAATAAAGGCATTCTCCATCTCTAAGTACATTCTCCAAGCAGACAGGAACAATTTTGCCTGAACCAAGGCTGGCCACATTTCTTTCTGCGGCACCTAGCGCAGCTTGGCAGCGGTACAGCTGAAAGATTACTGCAATGGAATTAAGTCCTTTAAAACTTCTGATCTATAAGACTGTCACTTCTTTTACCTTGTGCACCTTCTGTATGAAAGCAAGATGTGCCTGCAAGTATAGCATGACTTCAGAAGTGCTGAAGCTAATAACGTCCTCCCTCCAGCATCACTCCTGTTAAATTATGCTGTCATTCTAGTGTAGTCACACAGATATCAGTCCGCTCCATCGCTAGGAGATCCATTTATTATAAGCAAATCCATCTCCTGTACACACCAATTATTTTACATAGGATGGATTGGAAGCAGGTCCCATAATAATACCCTAGTCAACCGGTCAAGTCTATAAACACAATCTTTCACTCTCTTATTACCTATTTTCCTTCCATCTATTATTCTTTGAATGTTTATGGGAGGGAGTGTGTTTGTGTTTGAATCCATCAACAGCTGTACATTTTTCAAGCCCAAGTGCCCTAAAACTGTGGTTATTTTTCATGATGTTTCCAAATGCCCTTCCTGTTTTCTTCTCCTGACAGCCGGAGCAGAATAAGCCATCATTAGAGGCAGCACAAATTATACAGCTAATTAGCAACGTGGTTGGTGCTCTGGAAACCTGCATTATTTTTTTCTGCTGTTACTGGGGAAGAAGTTCAGTGATGAAATTCCCAGCTCAGCCCCTCCTTTTTATTCCCATTACAGTCTGTCTGTCTTACTTAGTATTCAGTGTTCCTCTGTTCTATTAGTGGAGTAATTTTACAGAATCAATGCCATCGCTGTCAATATAAAATCTCACATAATTCCCAAGTTTGCTGAAGTTTGGGGTCGGTTGGTTGTGGGGTTCTTTTCCATGAAGTTGCTGATATTAATGGCAATATTTACACAAAGTTATGCTGTCTTTCTCACCAAAGTTGGACCTCCCTCACATGTTTCATGCAGACCTATGAATTTTGTCCCTTGCTATTTTGGGAGCATTAGATCCTGAGGCTCTCAGCCAAGTGACAAATGACTTTATAGCTCTTGGTTTGGGGAGAAAACAAAGTCCATCAGAGACCGTGGTCATGAACTGTGTTGACCTGCACATCTGAGAAGGGCATTGCTACCAGAAGTCTTCCAGTTTCTTACAGAATCATTGAATAGTTAGGGTTGGAAAGGACCATCTAAGAGATCATCTAAGCCATAAGCTGTGTCAGCTTTTAGATAGTGTGGACAAGAAATTGCCTTCCTCTTCCATAAAACTTTCAGATGCCTGAAAATAATTCAGATTGGAGCTGGGATCTGCAGTGTGGGGAACTCTGATTTAAATGCTTGTTCTGCATTATTCCTGTATCCTTACTGCTTCTCTAGTGTATTGACTGCTTTGAGGTGAGTAGACACGTTTCAGTCATGCTAGTACACAACAACTCAGTAGATGAAGGATTTGAAACTGGTCTCCTCCAGAGCCCTTTGAGTGCTATGAATGATAGTATTCACTATTTTTGTCCCTAAAAAGAGAAAAGGGAAGAAAAATGAGGCAAAATCTTAGTTTCATCACTTACTTCTTTCATAGCATGGTTTGTACTTACAGTTCTCGCCCTGAAATAAGTAAGAACATCAACAAAGTTTAGAATCTGGAATACCCTTAGAAGGTTATTGCCAGAATTGTTCCTTGTTGGTGTTCAGACCAATCTACCCCTTACATTTCTGTCTCCCAGTCTCAACTTGCTTGCCTTTATCTTAAGCCAAGGTACAAATTGGCACAAAAGCTGCACAAAGCAAGTGAGAGTTTTTTCTTCCGGTGCCTGCGCTGCGGAGACCAGTCCATGGATGCAGTTGCAAGCAGTGGTGTAGGAAGCATCTGGAACAGTGGGGACCAAACTCAAGTAGGGCAAATTCAGGGCATGGCCTGATGCTAGTGCTGAGACCTATAAACCTGGAAGGCTATAGATATGACTCAAAATATATGTGCCCAAGATAAGAGGCTTGAGCTCCTGGACTGCCTGTGATAGAAGTGGACAGGTAAGTTTCTCCAAAAGGCAATGCACCACTTTGTACAGCCTGAAAACAGGAGTTATGGGAGTCCAGTACCCAGAAATGTTTAAGTGTGGCATCTCGCAAGCCATCAGCTGTTCTCACCTACTCTTGTTTTTCTGCCTTTGAACACTGAGCTATTAACCTGTCACTGGGGCAGGTGCTATTGTAGCTTTTCATCTCATATATTTATTTCAATAAAGCTTTTATTTAATATATTTGCCACACTTGAGTGGTTCTTTGAACACCTTCTCAGAAGAATTCCCACTCTGCATTTGTCAAGGTAACTTGTGCTAAAGCCGTGCTACGAGCAACCAGGCTTATAAATAGCAGAAACCAGAACATTTACTCAGATTTAAGCCTCCTGTGGCTATTTCTAAACTACTTGTGGCCATTTCTAGCCCACTTTTGCCCCTTTCTCAGCAGTTTTAAGCCAGCTTTGGCTATTTCTAACCCATTTTTCTCATTTCTTACCTCTTTTAATCCTATTTTTTACGGTTTCCAAACCATTTTTGTCCATTTCTAAAGTAATATCTCGCCATTTCCAACCCATTTTTGCCCATTTCTAACTTGGTTTAAGCCATTTTGGCTTTTTTTCAAACACATCCTTCCCATTTCTAACCCATTTGAAGCCTTTTTTGGCTGTTTCTGAACTCTTGATGGCCATTTCTGTCCCATGTTTTGCCCATTTCTTACCAGATTTAATCCAGATTTGGCTATTTCTAACCCATTTGCCGCATTTCTAACCCATTTTAAGCTTTTCTCGGCTGTCTCTAAACTGCTTTTCTCTATTTCTAGCCCTCTTTTGCCCAGTTCTAACACTTCTTTAGCCATTTGACCCACTTCCAAACCACTTTTGTCCCTTTCTAAGCAATGCCTTGCCCTTTTTAATCCATTCTTGCCCATTTCTAACTTGGTTTAAGCCATTTTGCCTTTTTCTCAAACACAGTTTTCCCATTTCTAGCCTATTTTCAGCCTTGTTT
This sequence comes from Ara ararauna, assembly GCA_028858755.1. Classification (NCBI taxonomy): domain Eukaryota; kingdom Metazoa; phylum Chordata; class Aves; order Psittaciformes; family Psittacidae; genus Ara; species Ara ararauna. The sequence continues at coordinate 865,612 of CM054381.1, read as the reverse complement.
GGCTCTTTCTAAACTACTTGTGGCCATTTCAAATCCACTTTTGCTCCTTTCTCACCAGTTTTAAGCCAGTTTTGGCTCTTTCTAACCCTTTTCTCTCCTTCTTACCTAGTTTAAACTTACTGTTTTCCTAGTTGTAAATAATTTTTGTTCATTTCTAACCTCTGTTATGGCATTTTTGGCCATTTCTATCCCTTTCATGCCCAATTCTTCCTTCCCAGCTTTAAGCCTTCCTGGCCATTTCCAAACCATTTTTGTCCATTTCTAAAGCAATCTCTCACCATTTCTAACCCGTTTCTGCCCATTCCTAACTTGGTTTAAGCCATTTTGGCTTTTTTTTTTTTTTTAAGCACAGTTTTCCCATTTCTACCCCATTTTAAGCCTTTTTTGGCAATTTCTCACTACTGATGGCCATTTCTATCCCACTTTTGCCCATTTCTTACCTATTTCAAGCCATTTTGACTGTTCTTTAAACCCAGTTTTCCCCTTTCCTAACCTACTTTAAGCCACCTTTGGCTATTTCTAAACTATTGGTGGCCATTTCTATCCCACTTTTGCCCATTTCTTACCCATTTCAAGCCAGTTTGACTGTTCTTTAAACACAGTTTTCCCCTTTCCTAACCTACTTTAAGCCACCTTTGGCTATTTCTAAACTATTGGTGGCCATTTCTAGCCCACTTTTGCCCCTTTCTCCCCAGTTTTAAGCCAGTTTGGGCTATTTCTAACCCATTTTTCTCATTTCTTACCTCTTTTAAACCGATCTTTTTACTCTTTCCAAACCATTTTTGTCCTTATCTAGCCAATTTCTGGCCATTTCTAACCCCTTTTTGCCCATTTCTATCTTGGTTTAAGCCATTTTGGCTTTTTTTTAAGCACAGTTTTCCCACTTTTCACCTCTCTGAAGCCTCTTTTGCCTATATAAAAACAATTGGTGGCCATTTCTGTCTCATGTTTTGCCCATTTCTTACCAGCTGGAAGCCATTTCTGGCTATTTCTAACCCATTTTCCCCATTTCTAACCCATTTTAAGCTTTTGTCAGCTGTTTCTAAAGTGCTTTTGTCTATTTCTAACCCTTTGGTGCCCAATTCTGACTCCTCCTAAGTCATTTTGGCCATTTCCAAACCATTTCTGTCCATTTCTAAGCAATTTCTTGCCATTTCTAACCCACTTTTGCCCATTTCTAACTTGCTTTAAGCCATTTTTGGCCCTTTCTAACCCATTTTACGCCATTATGGCTGTTGTTTAAGCACAGTTTTCCCCTTTTCTCACCTACTTTAAGCCACCTTTGGCTATTTCTAAACTACTGGTGGCCATTTCTAGCCCCCTTTTGCCCCTTTCTCCCCAGTTTTAAGCCAGTTTTGGCTATTTCTAACCCATTTTTCTCGTTTCTTACCTCTTTTAAACCTATTTTTTACTCTTTCCAAACCATTTTTCCCCGTATCTAACCAATTTCTGGCCATTTCTAACACCTTTTTGCCCATTTCTAATTCGGTTTAAGCCATTTTGGCTTTTTTTTAAGCACAGTTTTCCCACTTTTCACCTCTCTGAAGCCTCTTTTGCCTATTTAAATACAATTGGTGGCCATTTCTCTCTCATGTTTTGCCCATTTCTTACCAGCTTGAAGCCTTTTCTGGCTATTTCTAACCCTTTTTCCCCATTTCTAACCCATTTTAAGCTTTTCTCGGCTGTTTCTAAAGTGCTTTTGTCTATTTCTAACCCTTTGGTGCCCAATTCTGACTCCTCCTAAGTCATTTTGGCCATTTCCAAACCGTTTTTGTCCATTTCTAAGCAATTTCTTGCCCTTTTTAATCCATTTTTGCCCATTCCTAACTTGGTTTAAGCCATTTTGCCTTTTTTTTAAACACAATTTTCCCATTTCTACCCCATTTTAAGCCTTTTTTGGCTATTTCTACACTATTGATGACCATTTCTATCCCACTTTTGCCCATTTCTAACCCAGTTCAAACCATTTTGGCCATTTTTTAAACACAGTTTTCCCCTTTTCTAGCCTATCTGAAGCCACCTTTGGCTATTTCTAGATTATTTGTGGCCATTTCTAGCCCACTTTTGCCCCTTTCTCCCCAGTTTTAAGCCAGTTTTGGCTATTTCTAACCCTTTTCTCTTCTTTCTTCCCTATTTTAAACATATTGTTTTCCTAGTTCGAAATAATTTCTCCTCATTTCTAACCTTTTTTATGGCTTTTTTGGCCATTTCTATCCCTTTCATGCCCAATTCTTCCTTCCCACTTCTAAGCCTTCCTGGCCATTTCCAATCCATTTTTGTCCATTTCTAAAGCAATATCTTTTCATTTCTAAAGCTATACCTTACCATTTTAAACCCATTTTTGTCCATTTCTAACTTGGTTTAAGCCATTTTTGGACATTTCAATCCCCTTTGTTCCCCATTTCTAACCTATTTTAAGCCTTTTTTGGCTATTTCTAAACTACTTGTAGCTACTTCTATCCTACTTCGCCCATTTCTTACCAGTTTTTAGCCAGTTCTGGCAATTTTTAACCCATTTTTCTCATTTCTTACCTGTTTAAAACCTTTTTTTTTTTTTTTTACTATTTCTAAACAATTTTTGCCCATTTTTTACCTGAGTTAGGGCTGTTTTGTGCATTTCTATGCCCTAAATGCTCGCTTGTAACCTATTTTAAGCCTCTCTGAGCATTTTCAAGCCATTTTTGTGCCTTTTCTAACCTATTTCTTGACTTTTCTAAAGCTCTTCTGCCCATTTCTGTCCGATTTTTGTCCTTTTTTGGCAGATTCTAACCTCTTTTGCCTTTTTGCAACTCATTTTAAGCCGGTTCTTCTATTTCAATAATGGTTTTGGCCGTTTCTATCCTTTTTCTTTTATGTTTCTTTACAGTCTTTTGTCTTATACTTTTTTTTTGCTATTTCTAACCCCATTTTACTTCTTTTACCTATTTTTATACTCATTTTGGACACTGCAAACCCAATTTTTTCCACTCATCAGCCCTTTTATTGCCATTTTGGATATTTTTAACTTTTGACCACCTAATTCGGCCCCATTTTATGCCATTTTGGCTGGTTTTGATCTGTTTTTGTCCTTATCCATCTCATTTTATTGCCATTTCTGACCCATATTCAGACCATTTTTCCCCATTTTCCACCCGGTTTAAAGCCATTTATTGGCAATTTCCACCCCTTTTTTGCCTTTTTCTAACACCTATGAAGGTATTTTGGTTATTCCTTACCCACTTTTTCATTACTTATGCTTCTGAAGCCATTTTAGCCATTTCACAGCCATTTTTGGCCACTTATCGCCAATTTTTGGTTATTCCTAACCCTTTATAATTTAATTTTTATGCTTTCCCCACCCATTTTTACCTGTTTTGAAACCATTTTCTGTCATTTTTACCTGCCCATAAGCTACTTTTTCCCATTTCTTACCCATTTTCATGCTATGTTGGGCTGCTGCTAAACCATTCCTCTCCATTCCTAAGCTGTGACTCTGGTTTTTAAGCCCTTTATAAGAATTTTTTACTCATTCTTTTGTATTTTTGAACATTTTTAACCCAGTTTTGGCCACTTCTAGCCTATTCTCAGCTATTTTTGGCCGTTTATAACCTATTCTTCCCTAGTTCTAACCTGCTTTAAGCCATTTTTGTCCATATCTCACCCATTTTTACCCACTACTTATTGTTTTTAAGCTGGGCTTGGCAACTTGTGTTCCTTTTTTCACCACCTGTAACCTGGTTAAAGCCTTGTTTTTTGCTTTTCTCACCCATGTTTGCACATTTCTTACCTGCTTTAAGGTATGGGATACCTAAAAAAAAAAAAGGCGATTCTGAACTCATACAGAATAAATACAAACAAATAAAGGGAAACAAGCCAGAAAGAACAGCAAATAAAAGTCCCTTCAGCAACTTCACACCAGCCCCAAAGCTGCAGAGCCTCAGCATTGCACAGCATCCCCCCAGAAATGCCAACCCAGCAGTGTTTCTCAAGCAGACATCACCTACACACACAAAGCTTCTGTCTGTGCTTTGTCACCTGAACTCCCTCAGCGCACCGCCTTTCAGGTACTCACTCTTCAGCATCCCAAAGAGCAGATGAAGACCTGGAAAAAGTACGTTTGGTTGTGCTCCATTGAAGAGTCCTTTTCTCTCCTGGGCCCCTTCTGGGCTACAGCCATCAGCCCAAAAAGACAGCTCTGCTCATCCTACCTCTTTTATCCCAGGGGGGGTTTGCCCCACCCCTGCCCCAGGGCTCTGAGGGAGGGGTTGTGGGTGTTGCCTGGGGTATATAAGGCCCAGGGATGGAGGGAGGCACTCATTCAGCTCTGGGGCTTCATCAGGGTGAGTTCTGTGGTGTTTGTTTTGTCTTTTGTGGCTTTTGAGTCCTGTGCTGTTTTGTGCTGTTGTGTTTTGCTGTTTGCTGCAATGGAATCATCTGAGTGAAGAGCTCTAGGGCATGTCAGGGTTTCCCAGTGTGTGCATTCATAAGGGTTTCTGTAAGGTTTGGTTTTCTGAGGTGTTATGCTTACAGGAGGGATTTATGCCTTCTAAGGTGGCTTATTTGTGTGTTTTGCTATTTTTTATAAGGCATTGACATTTTTCTTTTTGGAAACAGATTTTTGAGGCTGCTTTTTACCCTTAGATGTGTTCTGTATTGGACTATGAGCTGAAATGTTTGCTGTTAGGAAACCTAATATAGAGCAGTGAGGAGCAGGTGGAAGCAGGAGTCATGTTTTAATTGACACTAGCTTGGTGAATGCAGAAGTGTTCCTGGTGGTTGTTGTTGCCCTTTCTCTCCAGCTGAGGAGTTCATGAGCAGTTCCCCAGCACACTGCTCTGGTTGTGTTGTCTTCTCTGAAACTTTGTCTTTGTCTTATTTTATTGTTGAGTACAGTTCAGAGTCCTGGGGGAGAGCTCACAGAGTGCAATATGCAGTCCATGTTCCCAGTGTTAATGGGTCTGTGCAGAAAACTGCTGCTAGTTAGCTTTTCCACCTGGATCCTTCTGGAACTGTGCCATCAGCAAGGCAGTTCACTGTAGCTCAAGCCACAGCAGCCACTTGCAGCCCCATTTGTACACAGCCCTTGTGTTGAGTGCTCTCAAGTATCCTGCAGCACTGCGTATGCAGTGCAAATGTCCAGTTCCTGCTCCCATAGTTGTGGAGCCAGAAGGGAAAGCTGCTGGTGGGCATCACCTCCAGGGGCTGTGCTCCACAATGCTGCTGCGAGCATGCTGATCAGACCTTAGTCCCCTAAACTGCTGTTTGTTTCCTCTGTCTGTGGAGTGCTCTCGAGTGTCCTGGACCCGAGCTGGCAGAGCGCAAACGTCCAGCCCCTGCTCACGCGCCCGTGGTGCCAGGACAGAAAGGCGTAGGTGGGCAGCGCCTACTCATGGAGACCTCTGGGTCTTTTTCACACTCACCACCTCTCCCCTTAGAGCTGCTCTGGCAAGATGTCAGTGGTCTGTGCCTCAGTTTCCCTACCTGTAAACCAGGAAGAACAGCAATTTTCCATGCTGTTCTGCCTTTTCCAGTTTGCTGCTTTTCTTTAACCCCCCTCTATGTTTCTTTGGAAGGCAGCTACCACCGCTAAGTGCTAAATAGTCCTTCTCAGCCTCAGGTTTGAGTCAGCTCCACAGGCATGGGCCCTTCTGTGCTGCGGAGAAAAGAGTGTGCTAGGGACACCAGTCCTGCATGGGCAGTAAACAAGGGGGCCAAAGGGAAATATGAGGAAACAAAGAAGTCTGCAGCTATTTTTCAGGGTTCCAGCACATTGTCCATAGAGGTTGCATCTGTTTGGCACTACCGCATGTTTCCAAGAGCTTTGATGCTGCTGGATTGTATTAGCAAAGGGGCTTAGAGCACTCTCGTACTGCTTTTGCTGGGCTGATGTTGTCTGTTTGTTTTTCCTCAGCCTTGTTGCTGCTCTTGTCTGCATGCGATTGTCCAGAGCAAGACCAGGGGAAATCGAGGCAAGACTGCTGGGATGCCTTCCATCTTTTCCCTGCTTCCCAGAAACTCCATCACCCGGCAGTAAGTGATATCTCTATGCTTTTATACATCATACCCAACCTGTAAAACTGCTTTATTTCCAAGTTGCCATCGGGTATTACCCAGAAGCAACTGAGAAATTCGGGGTCAGCTTTGTCTGTAAATAGAGATGAGGAATCTGAAGCATGTTTTTTCTGCACATAGTAGCTATGTATATATGAGACTCCAGTATATCTGGGAAAGATGTTGTTCCTTATGCTCCTGCTGAAGTGTGTTTGGAAGAGACCCCCAGCAAGGATGGCTCTGTCTAAATAAAAAGTATGATTAGTTTGGGCCCGTTTTCTTGGCTGGAAAGGCTTCTGAAGAGACATAGGGGTGTATTGGGAATCCGATGGGAAGTGCAAGGGCTTTGTTAAAGTTTATTGGGACTTGATGCTCCTGATGGAAGGAAAATCAGGAAGCAGCAGCCACGTAGTTGCATGAGCTGAAGGAGGTGAGATAGGTGCTTAGTAAGGTTGAGTTCTTGAAGTCTGTTAGGAAGGAGGTGTCAGTGCTCTCTTTGGTTAGAAGCCAGGTTTCTGCTAGCCTGGGAGAAGCCTTTCTAAATAGTAGCTGGCAGGACCGTGACTTGAAGCATGGCACCTCTCTACCTTCCCTTTCCCAGCAGTTAATCTGTTTGTTGCGGTCCAGCTTTGTGCTGGGATTTGCGAGGGATGTCCGGAAACGCCCGCGCTGCCTCGCAGTGGTTTCTGTCTGAACTGGAAAGGCAGAGGAGAGGCCGCTGCAGGCTGTAAGGGTCGCCTTGGTAAGAGGCATTCTGTCCTGGTCAGTTGGAGGCCGAGCTGGGAGGAGGCAAATGGATGGAGAGGTTACTCATGGGCAAGAGCAGGGCTGATAATGCCTCCTGTGAAAGATGTTGCAAAGAAGCTGCGGAACGGTGGGGTGGTTTTGCTTCCAGATTGTTGTGTTGCTTCGGGTTCGATGCTGTCCTTTTTGGAGGCTTCCTCTGCTGCAGTTCTAGCAGTTGGGGTAATGCTGTTTCCAGAGACCACGCAGTAGAATGAAACATGAAGGATTGTGCTCTTTCCTAAACTGTTTAAATGGCATACTTAACATAGGATTTTACTGAGCAGGTCAGGATAGGAGACACGTTGTGAGGGAGAAATAGAATGCTCTAGGAAGGAATATACCTCTCTGGAGAAGTCAAGCTGTGAGATGAAAACCAGCATGGTTTAGGACAGAGAAATGAATGGATGCACTGGGGAAGGAAATGAGCCCTTTCTTGTGCTTCCCCCACCCTTCCAAAAGAGAAAAGAACTTTAAAACCCTTACAATTCCTCCCAGAACCTGAAATTTGACAGCAATAGTCAAATGCCATAGTCAGTTATGCAAAGATGAACAGGAATAACCAAGTGGTGGGTGATGGATATGGATGGATGCTGCGGTGGGGAGAGGGAGAATCAGGTGGGGTTGAGGTGTGCGTGACCCTGAAATACATTGGTCGAAGGCATGAGTGTATGGCCTGGGCAGTGGGAGTTCCCAGAGCGTTTCCCTTGAAAGGGAAGCAGTTGAATCCTGGCAAGTACTACTGCAAGAGCAAAGTGTAAATGAGACTTTCTGGCAGAGGGACGGGGCTGCAGCTGCGGGGGGAGACGCGCGTGCTCGCGTGGCAGCTGAGGTCAGGAAAGGAAAGAGTGGAAGGTGAGTGTTCACAGTGGGTGGGAGCCCTTATTGCTGTGGAGAGCAGCAAGGTGGGAAGGCAAAGAAGGGGTGGAAGAACTGACTGGTGAGGAGCTGATCTGGGGCAGAGAAGCGGGGTCATTCTGTAGCTGTTCCGGCTGTCTGCTTTGCTGCGAGGCACTGAGCCCCTTTAGGTTAGCGGAGACTTCAGCCGGGCACAGTTTAGGAGTGTGTTCAAGATGATCAATTGTCACCATGCTCGCTAGCATCCGGGATGCTGCCTGACTTGTAGCTGAGCTGTTCTTTACTCATTGAGTTTGCTCTGGGGCTTTGCATTTGTAGCACAGTGGTGTTTTGCATACGGGTTCTCCTTGTCTTGGTAAGAGTCTCTTATTAGGGGTGTTTAAAATGTCAGCGCTTGATTTCCTCTCTGTAGTCTTTGAGTGTGGGAAGTGTAGAGCAGCATTCAAAGGCTACGGTAGGCGGCTGCTACTGACTGACCCCTTAGGGAGCTCTGGACCCCTGCAGTGGGTCTTGTCGTGTGCTCTGCTAAAGGCAGGGGCAGTTTGCAGGTGGTGCTTTCAGTGGCAAAGGAGGGCGTATTGCCACGCTGGTGGCACCGATCCGGGCAGGTCAGCGATAGCTTTCTGTCCTGGCACTACGGGCACGGGAAACAGGGGCCGGACGTTTGCGTCCTGTAGCTGTGCTCTAGGGCACGGGAGCGCGCTGAGCAGAGGGGAAGTACGCAGATGGTGTTGAAGGGGGCAAAGGAAGGGCGGATTGCCGGGGTGGTGGCACCGTTTGGAAGGTCTCCGTGTGTAGGTGCTCCAGGACGCCCAAGCGCACTGGGCAGAGGGGAAGTACGCGGGTGGGCTTTTAGGTGGCAGAGCAAGGGAGGATTGCCGGGGTGGTGGTGGCGGCACTGTAGTGGAGCTCACTGTGCGGAGGTGATTCCAAGCACCAGCTTTCTGTCTTGAGGCAGAGGCACAGCCAGCCCCACACCTCTCCTCCTCTTCCAGTGCTGCAGTTGATGCTGGAGGGGGCACTTGCTAGCTGACCACTGCCCTGACTCCCTGACTAGCACAGAGCAGAAACAAGCGAGCTGGGCATTCAGTGCTGAGGGCAGACCAACAGAAGTCAGGCTCAGGACATGGCAGCGGGGTGGCTTCAGGAAGCTGCAACAGCTGAGCTGCTTGGGCAGAGCTCCTGCTTCTGAGACTGCTGCTGTTAGGTGGCTATAATCATCCCCATTTTTCACATGAATCCATTGAGGCCCTGGGAGAAAACAAGCACGGGGAGCCCAAGAATAGCCACGTATCCTAGTGCTGAGTCCTGGGCTTTTGCTGGTTTGACTGGGATGCCTCCTTGAGGTGGCGGCTGAAGGTACCTCCTTTCTCCTTGCCCTGTGTCCAGGAGCTAATGGCCTGCAATCGCTGGCACTTAAGGTTTTGTGCCTTCAGCGGAGTCTCCGTGCGGTTTGCCCATAGTGTTTCAGCCGAGTTATGTCCTCCCCTAGGTCTAAGGCCGCATTTTGGCTTTAACTGTGGGCTCCTTCCGCCTCATGGGACGTTTGCTTTTGCAGTCACTGCAAGTGCTTTCCTGCTGTTAATGGCAATTTCCATTCCTGTGCCATTTTTGTAGATGTGCGAGGCTGGGTGAGCGCTGGAGGCAGACCGGTGTGCTGGGATAGCCCGGAGGACACGCTCTCTCTTGCGCTCTAGCTCAGGAAGAGCCGTGGCAAGCCTGAAGAAATGTGGCATTAGAGCTCGGAGGAAAGTTCCCTTCCCAGCAGCTTTTTCCCAGCAGAAAAAGGCGCTTTTGTCAAGAGACCCTGACGCGTGACACATCTGTGCAGTGCTAAGAGAAGGGGGGAAAGCGAATGGAAGCAAACGCTTCAGAGTTATTCCCCCCCCCCTTTCCCTCTGCCTATTAACCAGCAAAATGGAAATCTATGGAATATGAGCACGTGGGGTGCCAAATAATAAAAAGGTGAATAAAGCGAAATGATTTTCTGGCTGAGCAGCTGGTTTCTTGGCATCGGTTTCATTTGTGGGTGTCAGACCTGGGATGGGGGGGGAATAACATAGCGTCTGGACTGGTATAATGACAGTAAACCAGGCAAAGGTGGGCCGGTTAGATGGAATTAGTTGCAGCACCGTAGGCGGGATGTGGAATAACACCACGATCAGCCGAGTGCATGAGAGAGCGGTGGCACTGCCTGATGCGCCAGGTCCGTGCAACCCCAAATCAACCCCTTAGCATTAAGCGATCCCCAAATTACCCCTCGCTCGCCGTACCCCATGTGCGAACCCGTCCCAGGCCCCTTGAACTGGAGCAGCTCTGGCTGGGGTGGAGGCAGGGCACAAAGCACCCCACACTTAGAGCAGTCTCCTAGTATAGCAATGAGCCCTGGACACGGAGTACTCTTAGCAGGTGCCATGGCTGAACTTTATGCTTGATGTGAAGTTCAGCTCGAGGAGCTGGTTTGTGGGTCACCGCAGAGTGTGCTGCCCAGTGAGGCTTGGCACAGATGGAGCTTTAGGTGTGCATGTAAGTGAGCATATCCATATTGGGGGGTGTGTTCTGCAGGGAGCTGTATGTAGGACATGCCCAAATCACGGTTCCTGACCTAACACGTTAGTCTGAGGAGCATGGTCTGAACATTTGCCCTTAGGGGGCTGATGTCTCTGGTACAGCAAAGTGTTGCCCAGTGAGGCTTTACACAGATGGAGTTTTCCATGAGTAAGCAAGGGTGGATTGCCATGTTGGTGGCACTGTTCCGTGGGCACCCTGTGTAGAATGTGCCAAGTTACTTGGTTTTGTCCTAACACATTAGGTTGAGGTACAGGGGTTGGGATACAGTTTATGGGGAAATGAGAGTGCTGCTGTGCAAGGTCACACACAGATGGAGTTTTAGGTGGGAAACAAGGGTGGATTGCCGTGTTGGTGGCACTGTTGTGGAGGACCCCGTGTGTAGCTGATGCGCAGCCCCAGCTTTCTGACCTGACCTGCTTAGCTGTGAGGGTTTGGATGTTTGCACTTAGGGAGCTGGTTTGTGGGTCAGGGGAGAGTGCTGCCCAGTGAGGCTTTACAGAGATGTAGTTTTAGGTGTGTAAGTAAGTGAGGAGATCCATATTGGTGGGAGTATTCCAGAGGGTAATGTTGAGGAAATGTCTGTGTCTGTTTCTGTGCTAACATATGAGGCTCTAGGAGGAGATTCAGGATGTTTGCATTTAGGGAGCTGGCTTGTGATTCCCCAGGGAGTGCTTTTCAGTGAGGCTTTACACTGAGGTAGTTTTAGGTGTGTAGGTAAGTGAGGATATCCATGTTGGTGGTGCCATTCTGGAGGGCACTCTGAACAGAACCTGACCAGCTAACACATTAGGTTTAGGCACAGTGTCTGGACACTCACACTTATGGAGCTGGTTTATGGGGTGTCTGAGAGCGCTGCCCTGCGAGGTCCTACACGGATGTAGTTTTATGTCAGTAAGGGTGACCTAAAGGGTGGATTGTCAAGCCCTGCACCAGCTTTTTCCCAGCAACTTAGGCTCAGCATCAGTGTCCGGACACTGGCACTTAGGGAGCTGCTCTGTGGGGCAGCGGAGCGTGCGTTCTCGTGAGGTTTACACTGATATAGTTGTAGGTGTGCATGTACGTGAGGATGTCCTTATTTGTGGGACTATGCCAAAGGGCACCATGTGTAGGACATGGCCGAATCATGGTTTGATCCAAACCATTTTTCTTTGGAGCGTGGTCTGGACATTCGCCCTCAGGGAGCTGGTGTCTCTGTTGCCTGAGAGTGCCGTCCAGTGAGGCTTTACACAGATGGAGTTTTCGGTGGGCAAACAAGGGTGGATTGCCATGTAGGTGGCACTGTTGCAGAGAGCACCGTGTGTAGCTGATGCCCAGCACCAGTTTTCTGTCCTAACACCATAGGCTTAGCATCAGGGTTTGGATGTTTGCATTCAGGGAGCTGGTTTGTGGGTGAGCAGACAGTGCTGTCTGGTGAGGCTTTACAGAGATGGACTTTTCAGTGTGTACGTGAGGATATCCATATTGTTGGGAGTATTCCAGACGCTACCATGTGTAGGACATGCCCGGCTCCTATTCCTGTCCTAACATATTAGCCCTGGGAGGAGATTCAGGATGTTTGTGTTTAGGGAGCTGGTTTATGTTTCACCTGAGAGTCCTTTCCAGTGAGGCTTTACACAGATGGAGTTTTAGGTGTTTAAATAAATAAGGATATCCATGTTGTTGGCATCATTGTGGAGGACCCCATGTGTAGAACTTGTCCAGCTATTTAGTTTTGTACTTGGCATTAGGTTTAGGCACAGTGTCTGGACACTCACACTTACGGAGCTGGTTTATGGGGCGTCTGAGAGCGCTGCCCTGCGAGGTCCTACACAGATGTAGTTTTATGTCAGTAAGGGTGACCTAAAGGGTGGATTGTCAAGCCCTGCACCAGCTTTTTCCAGGCAACTTAGGCTGAACATCAGTGTCCGGACACTGGCATTTAGGGAGCTGCTCTGTGGGTCAGCGGAGCGTGCGTTCCAGTGAGGTTTACACAGGTGTAGTTTTAGGTGTGGCAAGTAGGTGAGGATGTCCTTATTGGTGGGAGTATTCGTAGAGCAGCATGTGTAGGACATGGCCAAATCATGGTTTGATCTAAACCATTTTTCTTGGCCGGTGGAAGGGCAGGGAGCAGAGCAGGTTGCACTGTCAGCATCATCATGTGTCTTTGAACCCTGCAGGTTACCCGTGGGCCGAAGGCTGTGCAGATCGAGGGCAAGGGCTGCCTGTCTCAGAGAAGGGCTATGGGAACTACAGCTGTGTGTGGCCACGAGCAAACTGGGCAACAGCAATGCAGCATCATCCTGCATGGTAGGTGCCCCGGTTTCTTTTTGCAGCAAGGTCTAGTGAGGAGCAAGAAGAAGGAGCAGAAGAGGAGGAGGATGAAGAGGAGGACGAGGAGGAGTGGCCGGCAATGGAAGGGTGTGGTTTTCTTTAGCAAAGCCAACCCAGCAAGCGGCCAAACGGAACGAGCTCTGAGCGGTGAGGATCCATCAGCAGACAATGAGGAGACCCGCACTGGCCCACGCAGGAGGGCCCTGCTTGGCAGAGATTGGTGGTGGTCACCTTGGGTGTTTAGGGATGAGCAGCAGACGGTGAAGAGACAGAGGGGACATCGTTGGAACGCAGGCCCGAGGAGAGGCCCCATGCAGGTAAGGATGCACTCTGGGGACACAGCGTAGAGTATTTGCAGGGGGTCCTATAGGGAAGGATCCAGGCAGTAGTTAAGGGGCGCAGGCAGTGTAGGTGTCAAGTGGGGTATCGCAGGTGTCAGCTGGGTGCAGTAGGTGGCACTTGAGGTAGAGTGGGTGGCAATTTGTCTATCGTGGGTGTTAGCTTGTATAACAAAGGTGTTCGGTTGGTAGTGTCATTGTCACTGGGTATTACAGGTGTCAGGTTGGATACTGTCGGTGGCACTTTGGGAGCCACTGGTGTTAGGTCTGGTAGTACAGGTGGCACTTTGGGAACAATAGGTGTTAGGATGCGTAGCGTAGGTGGCACTTGAGGTAGCATAGGTGTTAGATTGGTTCTCGTAGGTGGGAGTTTGGGTACTATAGGTGTTAGGTGTTAGGTTGGATACCATAGATGGTACATTGGGTATAGTAGGTGTCAGGCTGAGCGAAGTAGGTGGCACTTGAGGTGGCGTTAGATTGGAAATCATAGGTATTAGGCTGAGTACTGCCGGTGGCACCTTGGGTAGTATAGATGCTAGGTTGGATACCGTAGGTGGCACTTTGTGTACTCTGGGTGTTAGGCTGGGCAGAGTAGGTGTCAGGGTGGGTAGCGGAGGTGCACTTCAGGAACTGTAGGAGTCAGGCCTGGTAGCGTAGGTGGCATTTTGGATAGTGTAGGTGAAGCACGGAATCAGACTCTGCAACTCAAGGAGAGTTATAAAGCAGGTATGTTTATTACAGGCCCGGCTGCAAGGGGGATCACTCCTCCGAACTTGCACACCGAGGGGTTAAGCAAGCAGATATTTATTAATCACAAACATGCATATTCATTAGGTTCCCGAGAGAGAGCATAGGGGATATTACAATTACTTTAGGTACTCATTATCATAAGTCTCCTCCCTTTTGGAGCTTGCACACTGCCCTCCAATGGTCGTGGGCAGGGGTCTTAAGGATGAAGTAAGCAGTCTTCCTCATGGGGGCAGGGCTCTTCAAGATGAAGTGAGCAGTCTTCCTCAGGGTGCACTTTTCCCCTGTGGCACAGCTGGATGCCCCAGTAATCACAATGAGCTGAAAGCAGCCGTATCTGCAAGATTCTGAGAGCTGGCAAAGATTTAGAGCACTGTGACCTTCCTGCAAAATGTATTGCAAGCAGGCCAGGATGGGCACACAA